>JAQMCX010000056.1:3777700-3795706 GCA_029814765.1 Acanthurus leucopareius | reverse complement strand
AAGCGCAAAATGACTGATCTGAAGAATTTCGTGTAAGTGCGTTTGATGTAATTCAAACAGTTCCATTGATCAACTGTAACCTGTTCGGTAATTTCATTGGTCTGATGTGACGAGGCTGAGTGTGTTGGTGACATGAAGCTCTTTAGCTCATAAAAAGCCATAAATTAGCTGCATCATTGTTTAAGCCGCAGGGTTCAAAGCGTGTGAAAAAAGTAGAGGCTTATAGTCCGGAAATTACGGTATGTCCCACCTGAGGTGTTCTACACCAAAATCAAATTTTTTTAAGTCATTCACAAAGAAAGACATCAAAAAAGATCCATACTGGTATTAAAAAACACCAGAATTCCCTTTTAGATTACTTGAACTTGAACTCCCAAGTTACCATCATTTAATCAAGCTGATTCCAGGACTGAAATTCAGAATTAGTTAATTAGTTTAGCTGACTAACATCTTTAAGGCTGCAAAAGTGAATCGGCTTAGATGTTTTGGTGCAGTTTCATCTCAAATGGAGTTCTTGTGAAGGTTCCTTTGCGTGCTAAGACCTGCAGATATCCTGCAAAGTCTCCCGGTGTCACGGTCTGAGGCTGTCAATTGAGATACCAGCTGTTCTCATCAGCCGGTCACATCTGTCCAATAACACAACTGCAGATCCACACTGTTCGCTTATCATCTCGCTGCCGTCCTTGTTCCCTCTCCACCTCTGGTTCATCATCCTGCTGTTATGTGGGCCTCTCCACCTCCCCCGTCACTGCCAGTCTTCACAGTTTCATCATGTCATCAGCCTCTCGGTTCTCAGCAGGGCCATCAGCCGCCGACACCAGTGTCTGCTGGCAGTGGGAGGGTTTAATCTACTGGTTCTCAGGGTCAGACAACCCTCGATTAAATAAAATCTGCTTGTGTCTGAGCACAAAAGACTCTCTGACAAGACGTTATTATCACATATCATTTATTATGATAGACAGAGGATAAATGCTAAATTCCCTGTCTCCCCCTGATTAAAATAACAGCTACAAAAACCTCACTATTCATGAAGTATTTAGACCTCTTGTTAGAAAAAAAGCCCTTGAATCAGGTGTGTGTGATTAATTCTACCGAGCACTGAGTGGGTAAAATTATTATCCACCAAATCTTTTTGTTTCCTGATCATTTTAGAGCAAAAACAAGCTCATCCAAACTCTTTCTCTGCTAAACAAACAGAGCTCTGCCTCCCTGTTGTTTCTGCCTCCTCTCACTGCAGCCATTTCTCCTTCCTGAACTCCACGTTTTGTTTTTTTTTGTTTTTTACTGGAGCGAGTTTGGTGCCACTGATATACCGTCACACACTTCAGCCTTGCAGATAATGCAGCATTTACCCGCCTCGACAATTAATTCTTCTGACATCTGAGCACATTAATATTCATTACCCAGTGCCACTCGTGACAACCCGCCGCCCTCGCACGCTGTAGATATGATAGAGAGATGGTGTAGAAATGTGCTGGTGTTTTTTTTGTGTTTTTTTTTTTTTTCTAAGAGCACTGAAATGATTAATAGCCATTTGTCTGTTTGCTTGTGATGGCTTGTTGCTGAAGGTCTCTGAGGTGTTTGCCTGTGTATAATGTGTTTACAGTTTTTGTGTGTTCGCTAAGTGTGTGATATCAGAGCTGCACAGCCTCCATTACAGATGAATATCCCAGTGCAGGTAGAGTGGGAAGAGGTCAATGTCTGATCTCATATTTAGTGTTTAGTCCTCCAGACTACATGTGTAATGGGGAAGATTGTGTATACAAAAAGGCCACAAATAGTCATGCAGTATGAATGCAAACATCTCAGCAGTTTTATTTAGTTCTGCATCTTTTCGAAATGACAGAATTTTGCTTCATTGCAGCTGTTTTTATTTTAAAATCTCCTCTTTGAAAGTCTGCTCTCTGTTGTGTTGTAATTCCTTCTCTGATGACCATTTTGAACCATAACGAAAGCATTTCTTCAAATGTGATTTGATTGGCTGTTGCTTTTAACCAAGTAAGGAAACAGTCAGTGCTGTTGATATCATATGTGGCTCTGCTTTGTTTGTCTTGGTTGACTGACAAAGTCTATGTGATGACAAGTGGGATTATACAATAAACGGTCTATAGGGGAAATCAAAATGGGAAAAATATGGGAATAAAACCAGACAGGCAGAAATGGTCTGCAATGAAGCAGACTGAAATATTATTTTATAATAATGACCTGAATCTTAAAGATTTGACTCGATTACAGTTTTGTTGTTACATAGTTTGTCTGTTTTGATTTATCTGAATATTTACATACTAATGTTTTATTTAATCTGATATAAAACCCTGCAGGTCTCCATGCATGTCTTCATATTAGCTAAATACTCCGGGAAGCAAGATAATTAATTTAATTACAGTTAGCTTAGTAGATAAATAATTTATTTAATGTGCAATTCAGAAGTTAATAAAAGAAACCAAAGGATGCCACTTAGATATGTTCATCACATTTCCTCATCATGATGAAAAATATAGGCAAAGACAGCAATATACTTCTTTATTAATCAGACTATTTAAGCCACAAAACATCCTCATAAAATGGTTTTATGAAGCTGCTTTCCTTTCAAATCTGTCTGGTAAACAAGTGACTCTGTGAAGCTTAAAGTTCCTACAGCACATGAACACCACGTAGTTCATATCCTTTATGTGAGCATAGAAAGATGATCAAAGAAGAGCAGAAAGTGAATTAAAAAACAATTAAATGCTCAGCTGCAGCAGCACATACGGCTGAAATAGACTCAGTGTATTGAATATGTAAGTACATTAGCTTCTGCTTACAATGCAGATTTCTCTCACTGTAATGTTGGTTCACAGTGTTTTTAAACTGTGCGTGTGTCCATTAACAGTAGAAAACAAATAAAACAACTTTAATATAAAGCTCAGCCCTAATTTTATAATGTTCCATTACAAAACTGAGCAAAACGTGATCTTTTTGAAAACGGGCCAAGCTGTAAATGTGTTGTTACACTTCTAGAAACTAATCCAAGATTTCACAACCGCTGTTCTCTAGGACCTGGAGACCTCAACGATGGCTGCCAGAGGGATCATTACACAGGTCACCTGAAAGCTCTCTGACGGGAAATGTTGACAAACTGCAGCATGGATTAGCTCTGGGCTAGTTTAAGTGCTAATTGCTCCACTTAATGGTTTGACATTTGTATAGCAGCTCAGCAGCTCTGTGGGATGCGAGACAAACTGCTGCCACTTGTAAAGCTCTTAATAACATAAAGGCAAGCATATGGCCTGTGTGAGGTTAAATACACTGAATTAAGCACTTGTTAATACCTTTTTCTCACCCACTTTTGATCTCGATTCAAGAACATTGTTAATATTTGTAGCATTGATGAGCAAACATGAGCATTCTGAGATGTGTTATAAATACCTGGTCGGGGATCTTTGCCATTGAATATTTGGATTTTTTACCTTAAGCTACCTTTAAACTCGAAACGTGAATAGTTCAGATTTGACAAATGGGTCACAGTGTACGATGAGCTCCAGAAATGTGCTTGTAATTTAAAATACTGGAACATTGGAAGAAGACATGGGCAGAGGCAAAATTAATCCCAGAGCGTGACAGCTCGTGTGTTTCCAGTTCCTTTAAAAACGTCTATTGTTGCAGTTTAATGGTAAGACTTTCACCGAGCCAGTTTCATGACATAATAACAGGCAGCTTCAAATATATAACGGAGGAGCCAGAGAGGGCAGGAGTCCTGTGCAGTGTTTTCAGTCATCCACTGATCAATGTGAATCCATGCAGATTAATTAAATGTAAATAATCTGCATCTGCTTCCTGTCAGGTGCTGAAAGTTGCTGTAACATTCTACTTTTTCTGTGTTTTTTAAAGCTGGATTTCCAGCCAAAATCAAAATCTTTTTTTTGCAGCAACACCTGACCGAGATAACCGGATTTAAACAGCTGCTTGACTGCAGTGCGAGGAAGTTACACACAGTCAGCACACACAACAGTTTGCAGCAGAAAAAAGTCATTAAAAATGGAATAGCAGGCAAATGCAAAGTACAGAATCAATATAGGAGGCATGAAATCAGATGCACATGGTTATACTGTAAAATATCTGGTGCATACTGGAGGATTTTTCTGATTTAAGTGCAGGAAGTCTCAGACAAAAGGACAGATTTAACTCTTTTATGTTTTTTATGATAAAAACTCACACACTGGACAGTTCAGTCAAGATGTAATACACACTCTTGGCATCCATGATAAAGATTTTCTACATCTTTAAACTCCATCCAAAGGCAAAACTGTTTATATCTGTTCCGAATAACCAAACTTAAAGGCAGGATAAAAAGAACATCAAAGGTTACATATGTTTTTTCATTTGAAAACAGCTTTTGGAACAAAAATTCTATCAGTGTGTTTTGTAGCCAGTTTCTGTCTGTAGCTGCCTGAAAAAAGTAGAGCTCAAGAGATAATTAAACTTCTCTGCTTTAAAAAGAGAGAGTCTGAGGAGGTAAAAACTCTAGAAGCACTTGAAATAGAAAGGAGTTGGTGTGTCAACGAATCACAGCCTTCATCATCTCAACACGCTGTATGATGTCCACACTGAAGGCCACTGTCGGTGCTTGGAAGTGTCTGAACACTTTTTCCTCATAATACAAGAATAGCTGGAGTTTTTACCTCTTTTTGAAAGTTAAAATCGCCGCTGTCAGACGGGAGTTTAATGTGCTTTAGTGGCATTCAGACTAAAAACAGCTCTGCATTATAAAAGCTGATGTGTGGCTCTGTTATGTTTGCTAAAAGTGCCAGTGAGACGAGGAGTAACAGCTTAGTGCGTCTGCAGGATTTTACAAGTCTGGAAAGTTATCACAGTGTCAATCATTTTATCTGTTGTTGCAACAGAAATTGGCGGTTATATGTTGTAAATTCACCAGGGTTTTTTTTTTTTTTGCTTTTACACATTCGCTCAGCCTTGCCAGTCGACACTGTGTTGTGCTTTAGTAAAAGTTGTTCCATGTTCAGTTTTCTTGCAGCGTAACCCCGCATTTATTTGCCAGAGGCCTCTGCAATGACAAAGTGGTCCCATTCAAATAAATAAAGGAGCCATATTGTTTGTTACAGACTGTATAAATGTGGCCCTCGATGATCCGACAAGCACTTTGTTTAAATAACACCGAGGCCCCACTTTATCCATCTTATCTCTGACTGTCCTGCAGAAATCTCCCAACTCTAAAAATTCATTATATGAGCCGTGAGTCGGCAGTCAGCCACCGGCCGACCAGCCAGCACAGAGTTGATATGATCAGCAGTGAGTCCATCCAGCTCACAGAGTGATTGCATGTTGTGTGCAGCAAATCTAAAAAGCCAAAAACGGCGTGTTTGTCCGGTCCAACATCCGTTTCAGCAGCAGCTGCATGCAGACAGTAACACAGTGTGTGTATGCGTGTGTGTGTGTGTGTTTGGGAACGTGCAGCAAGCAGGAAAACACAAACCTTTCCTGTCGGCGCCGTTGGGGGCCTGTGAGGTGTTGATGCCCTTGGCGATCTCCTGGTTGGCCGTTTCCTTGGTGACCACCGAGCCTTTGAGCTTACTTTTCGGAGCGTCCAGGGCTTTTAGCTTCTTGGCGTGTTTGGTCCCCTTGTAGTGGGCCAAGGCCTGGCTCTGCGAACAGAACAAATATCAGGCTCGGTTTAACGCCGGGAAAGCAGCAAAGCAGAGAGCCAGGATGAAATGAAATATGGAAACTAGAGGAGCACAGTCAGAGTCAGTGATGCAAACTAAACATAATTAGCATGGGACAGTTGACGTGCCTCGCAGTCCAGCAAGAGTGTCACATTTTGCCAGTTTTGGAAAAAAAGTGATTAATACACCCAGGTTATTAGTATTCTGAGCGTGTTTTTTTTTGGATCTGATGAGTGAAAAACTCAAGAGAGAGTTTTATGTTTCTCCAAAAAGGGTATTTTTGAGTGTAAGTAGTGTTTTTGAAACTTAAAATGATCAGTTTTTCTCCACCAACCAAGTATTTCAAGGGTTTGCATTTCAGATATTTGTTTCTTGTAAAAATAGAAATCATTGCATTTAATTAATTGTGATATAGACAACATTTATACCTAGCATATCATCATTAATGCTAATGTAGCTATTTGGGAATTGAACCACATATTTATCCAATTTTGACAATCAAACCGGTAAAATCACTGCAGTTTAGACTGTAAGGACTTTGACTGCTCTTATTTGTTGTGTAGTTGGTTTAGATTTGGTGAATCATACTTTTATACTTTATGATTGGATGTTTTAGCGAAGAAACCTTTGCGCTAATGCTACAGCAACTCCTGAGTCAGAGGTCGATGATGACATGCGACATCAACGTAGTTATGCTATTGGCTCAGAGATTCCTCGGATGTATAAGATCTAATCAACAAACTCGCTCAAATGTAAATATTACGATCATTTTGGACCCATCAAAAATTTTAAAATAATTATTTCCTCTCTAGAATTTTTCTATTCAGGAAAATATAGACTCTCATTCTGCATCTTTCTAAAAATTCTGTGGATGTATTATTTTTTGAAAACTATTTATTTTCGTGCAATTGTTGTCTTTATGACCTTTAAGTAGTTTTGCCTCGATAGCTGTTGAGATTTCCAATCGTTCACTAAAAAAAGGCGATGGCAATAAAATGGCCATTCAGTTTCAATAAGAGGCTTATTTTCTTTATGAATAAAAACAACACCTGGATGTCAGCGATTCAGAAATTTGCTGTGACCCTCCTGATGTTTAATTTATGGAGTGGCTGTTTAATTTTAAAGTCCGGACACGTAGAGCCACAGAGCGTCACCTTCACACCGGATTCACCGGAGCACGCAGGAGTGGGACATATGCAAAGACTTTGAGCTGTCCTTGTTTACCTCTGCACACGTCTTTGCCTGTGGCCGTAAGGAAGGTATCAGGAGAGATGCAATTGCCTCTTGGAATAAATAAGTGCACCCGCTAACACATTCCCCCAGAAGACATTTGTGAGCATCTTTATTTATGGGCCGCTGTGGGGAAATTCACTAAACACTGCTGGGACAAAGAGACCTTTCCGGGTTGTATTATCAGCATTACCATATAGTAAAAACATTATTCCTTTTTTCCTTTTGTTCCTTCTCTGTAATTGGTGTCTGTTTTATTTTTCAGCAGTGGTCAGATTGTTTTAAATGTAAGAAAATAAGCTCATGTTGACATGTTAAAGCTCACAGGAACGCACTCACGTTTGAAGGGTTTTAATTAGCTGCTGTGTGACGACATGTGCACAAACATTTTCCTCAGACATTTTTCGATTCACACAGTCTCCAACTACAGTGCCCACAGTTTACAAAAGCATGTGGCAAATAAATACCAGGTGCAAAACGTCATCGGAAAGAAATTGCACATATTTTATACACGCAATGTTTCAAAAACACAGCTGAGTAAAAACACAAATGTTTTTATAGGCTCCATATGTCTACAAATAAAGAAATATACATCTTAATTCAGCACAATAAATAAACCAGAACGCTTCAAGAGGACAACATTACATACATAAACATAATGTTATTGCATTGTGTAGTCTTACATCAAAATCCTGAGGCCAAAGTGCACAGTGAATGCATCCAGAACAATTCACATTTTAGCAGCATCGCCACCTCTGCGTGGGAGTTTTGAAGCTTCACTTCCCACATATCGGAGAGTGGATGTGCAGACACAGGATGAGATGTTATGTTATTTCTGATAGTGCCGAGGTATTCGACAGTTTGAGCTTTTAGGCGTCTCGAGGTCTGAAATGCCAGTCCACATAGGCATTTTAACATGTGTATTTCTTTCGCAGTCTAACAAGAAATGACACCTTTGATGTTGTTTTTTCCTCCCTTGTGGTGACGGTTGAATGGGCCTTTGTGTGCAATGGCACTGTTGCTCTCATAGCTCCCCTTTTACATACCATATCACTTAACTGGACGTATTTCCTGCCGTGTAATAATAAACATAATAGAATGAGACAAGCTAAAAGGGTTGGCCAGGAAGAGTCGCCTGAAATTCACTGTTCAATAATTTTGTTGGCAAAAGTTGTGAAATTACCGAGGCGCCTTAAACATTTTCCCTGTGTTACAGAAACCATTTGCGGATGAGGCGTCACTTTTTCAAACAGATCGCACATCTTTTTCTGACATGAAACTATTCATTCTGACCCACATTCATCACTCTCCGTGCGCCAAAGATATAACTTATTTCCTTGTCGCGAGACTCAGGTGATATGGATGGGTGTTTAATGCGACTATGCCAATAATTCATCTTTCATTAGAGCAATGAAGTGGAAGAATTGCCTGAACTCCAAGTCTGACACATGCATGATTAAAACCGGGAAGGAAATCATTTGTTTCCCTTCCAGGTGCTCTGCGAGGGGGGAAAGACGTCAAGCAGACCAGAGTCGGAGGGCTGTTCTAGGATTTAGAAAGGCTTTGTGGAAACGAAAGGTCAAGCTTAAATCCTAGTGTATCCATCAACAGACATGGGCTCATGAGCAAGATGTAATGTGTAAATTTCAGCTGCTTAGCTGCTTCCACGAAAAGCCCTGAAAACATATTTCCTCAATTGGCTTCTCGTGATGAGTGATGGGGTTCCTCCGTACTTGAACACAACATTTTAAGCCAATGTTTGAGCAGTTTATGGCATTTTTTAAAGAGAGATTTCTGTGTGTTCCAGCTGGTTTGAAGTCAGCAGTGCCAAGTTAAGCACTGGAGTGTAACTAGGCTTCATATTAAATAAGCCGTAAAGATGCCTTAATTTCAGGCTTTAAATTGGTTTCTCATGTAGTCATAACACATTTAGTGTTACTGAGAAATATGCAGGATCTGACATTAAGTTTCTCTTGATTTTATGTTTAAAACAAATTTTTTATTTACGAGATTCAGTAGAATCTGAAATGTTTCAGTGCCATAACTCTATTAAATATAGTTATACTGGCAGAAAGTCTGACATCACAAGGTTAAAACTCACAGAAACTTATTGAATATATGTCTTGTTTCTCGCTTCTGAAGCTGCAATGATCAATATTAACTGTTAGCAATAGAATAGATGACTGCTGTGTGATTACAAACCCACAGAAAATGTCACAAATGCTGCCGTTTCCTTCAGCTTTAGTGCAAAAATGAAGTTCTTTGTCAACTACAGTGAGGCAGACATCAGTAAAGAAATCCTTATTCTTACACAAGAAGCTGATAGAGTATGAAAAGATGATGGGAAAATGAAAGTACAGCTCATAAAAAAAGGTTAGAAATAATTGAAGTAGAAATAAAATGGTGTATAAAAGACTGCAGAGAACTCCACAATAGAGGGACATACTGTTATCTAGAAAGGTCATGCTGTATTGTATTACATCCACTTAACAGAAACTAGTTATGGAGTTAAGAAGAGGATAGAGACAATACCAATACACTTGGTATGAAGAGAAAGTCACAATAAATAAACGCTGAGGTGCAGATCATTTTAGTGGCTAGCTCATTGTGGCTACTTAGCTAACTAGCTCATTGTTTTGGTTTGACAGCTGTTAGTTTTATGGTTCTGACTCATTTTCATCGCTCTCTTTAACTTTGTTTACAGGCACAACACACAGATGTTTTCAGCAAAAACAGCTGTAATGAACCAAACATACAAAATCTGCCTAGCAAACAAACAGCAGACAGTCGCAGTTAGCAACTAGCTGAAAACAGAGTAAGATATAGAAGCTAAAAGATGATTATATTCCTTTAGGAGCTGGGAAAGTGCAAATAAAGGGTGAATATTGGACTTTTTTATGTATAAAGCAACTCTAAATGCGTTTTTATGTTGCTTTGTCTCTGCTGGTTGTGGAAAGTAGCAACTGTTTGCTAACATGTTGGTAAATCCATAAGGTGATAATATGTCGGTGTTTTGTGCACAACCACCACTGATAAGTGGGCGACAAAGAAAATACAATGAATTTAGCTTTAAGACAAAACTACAATAAAAAAAATCTTCAAACTGACTTTTTTATATATAACTACTGTAAATATGCCAATTTTCTTCTTTCTGTTAAAGGTTAAACTGTAATTATCTGTTAACGGTGAGAAATATTTGCCTTAATTCTTCACAAAGTATTCAGATTTTATTCATGCTCGCTTTAACGAACAGACAAAGCCAGAGGAGAGACAAGGCCAACCAGGCCTCTCAAAAGTGATTCAATTATTGTTTAAGCAACAGAATAAATTGAAAGGTTTGCTGTTACATGGCGGTTCAGTCATTCCAACAGTGTAGTTCATAGTTTATGTGAGTTACATGCCTTAATAACCATGTTCTTTCATATTTGTTTGGTTTAACAAACATCCATCCTTCTTGTGTTTCAGTATGTGAATAATGTCTACATTCACTTATAACAGAAACCAAGAAAAACTGGAAATGTTTAGTCCAGATAAATGAAAGTTCTGTCCAAACACAGTTACAACATCAAACCGGTGATTGTTTTTATGAAAAAAGAAAAAAGAGGGGGTTTCAGGAACACAGTGTTCTGTAGTTCAATTAACTCAATGTGATTTGAATAAGACTATGAGCAATTTATTCCATAAACAGCGGCGGTCTGGGTGATTCAGAGCAGACCAAGAGCTCAACACGGAGGAAAGTGTTACAGCTGTTTATTTTTGCTAAGATTTATTGAATCCCGCTCTCATCCAAGAACATCCAACAATTTAATTATTAATTTAATACTCAAATAAAATTATCTTTAATGACCAGCACTGAGAGACGCAGGGTAAACTGCCCTCAATCATTTTTTTTTATTATTTCTGGAGCCATTTAATCAGCCTTTTTTATAAAAAACCTGTGGGTTTTACCTGTTTTTCTTTTCTTATTTTTATTTATAGGAGTTGGAGTGGTCTTCCAATTTTATTTGTAATTTTGAGTTTATGCACCATTTTTAGCCAGTCATAAATCTTTATGACCTCGATTTGCAGAGTATTCACCAAGTTTTCCAGGCTTTGGTATCACAAGGCTGCGAGTTAAGAAAGGACAGTGTCCTCCAGGGGAAACAGAAAAATGTAAATTAAAGTCTATTATCATGCAAGTGTGTGGTGGGATTCAGCAAAGTAACGGCCACATCATCGCTGCTACACACATGCAAAAAACCCCACCCATCCACCCACATTCAGCTGATCCCAACTCATAACAAACAACTCCTGGTCATTGTTATAACCCGTAACATCCGGTGTGGGAGCCTCAGTGTCTGTGGGGGAGCGAGATCACGTATCAGTGGGGACCCCCCCCACCGCCCGCCTCCGAGTGTTTCATTGTGTGAGTTAAATGTGGCGTGACAGATGTTGAAATGCACACATTTTTAGAATAGATTATATTTACCTCTGGCTGCATCTGGACCCGGATTAGGACGGAATTTATTTACGTTTACCCTCAATAAAGTTACAGCAAAATCTAATGACTCTCACACATTGTGCTGCTGTTAAGGTCTCAGATTTGACTATAAAGCATGAACAAGTTAAGTGAATAAAGGTTTTTATGATTATTTGAAAACAGACATATTGCATGTTGTTTTATAGCAAGAGTTTGCATGAAAAACAACAATCTAAAAAGACTTTGTTACAAGTGAAAGTCAAGTTTGTAAAATCCTACTTAAGTAAACACACAGAAGTTTTATCAGTAAAATTTTGTTTGACTACGAATTCAATAAATTAAGAAGCTATTGTTTATTTACATGCATCACTTTCAAAGCAGCATCCTGACTTCAGGATCAGGCTCCTTCAAAGGAGCACAAGATGACCAAGAAGAAAATTCACTAGGAGAATATAGTGTATTATATTAGATCACCATGTTTTTACAAATATTATTAAACCTTTCCTTTCAGTAACTAGCAACATCTGTTAGATTAGTGTAGTGGATTTGAAAGTACAATATTTGAAATGCTATGAGTAGAAGGTGAGTTAGCAGTGTTTAACAGAACATTGGCAAAGTTTAGGGTCACAAGCCCATAAATGATTAAATCAATTCCAAAAAAATATCATATCATTTACTACAAATATACAATTAACGTTAAATTGTTTTTATTGTCCAAATAGGTGAAATTCATGGTTAGAAAATAGACAGGTTTTAAAGAGCAGAATTATTTCAGTATTTTAGTATTTACAAAACAGCAAAACCGAGACAAGATGCAACCAAAACCATTTCAACGATCTGACACGACAGCTGTGAATCTCCAGCCTTGTGATAAACATCCTAGATGATGTTCTTAGCACCTCTGAGCTGACAGATCAGGAGCATAGAGAAAATCATGCCCAGAATCATCAAGATGCCAAACGCAAACGCAGTCGCCATGACTGAGACTGACACTCTGTCCAGCCAAGTCATGATGTGCGTCAAACACGGGGTCGAGTAAACCTCACGTCCCTCCAGAGTCGTGCAGTTTCTGGAGGCGTCCGTGCAGTTGCATGAGTCAGGCACTGCTGTTGAATTGCCCCAGTCGAGATGTCCGTCAAAGAGCCCACAGCAGAACCCACTTTTCTCAATGCTCTGAAACGACTCCTGGACGTCCTGTGGCTGGTCGCTCAGAGGAAGCAGCTGCTTGATGTGTTTCTTCACCACCTCCTGGGCGGATGTTGTTCTCGTTATGGCTCCCAGCACCCCTACAGCCAGCAACAAGAGGAACATGATGAGGAGGCCCTTGAAGAAGAGGATTAATAGGCAGCGGCTCTCTTTCATCGCTCCACAACAGCCCATAAAGCCAAAAACCAGAGTGATGGCGCCGATGCTTATGAGCAGATTTACGGCTGGGAGCAGTTCATCAGTGATCTGGTAATCCACTCTGTTGGTCAGAGTGTGCATGGACAAACTGAACAAGATAAGCCCACCCACGAAGAACAAAAAGTTGAAGATGAAAAGCAGGTATTTGATGATTTTCAAGGTGGTGTTCATTGTGAAACCTGTTGTTCAGGCCAGAAGTCAAAGGAGAATATCAGTGCAACCTGGAGCTTCTTCTTAAAGGATCCTGCTATCAGTGTGGGCGGGAACTTTTAACCCATTCACCACTAACGGGGGAGTGTTTGGTGGATGGGGGGTCACCTTGTTGAAAGCAGTAAACAATGAAAACTGACCTGAGGGAGTTTAGGAGTTAGGTATCGAATTGCGAAACCTCCGGATGCCCCTCAACTGTTGTTACAAAAATAAAGTGATACAATTCAGGGAAAAAAGAAAAAGCATGAAACTATAAACCAAAATCACTGTAATGAAGCAAATAATACCTGTTTTGATGAAAGTGAGAAGCTAAAGGAGGTAAATCAGAAGCTAAAAGTCAGTTTAGGACACCATGTTTGTATTTTTATCACATTTGAGCAACTTTGAACAAGAAGCAACTTAGTCCCATTTCAACTTTTATTTATGTGCTTATTGTTTGGGGTCTGAAAGACACTTCAGCTGTGCATGAACAGTAATAATAGCAAGAAGAAGAAGAAGATGAAGAAAACTATTTGCAAAAGTAGCCATTTTTTTCCTTAAAGTAAAAAGTCCTTAATTGTGACTTTGTGAAAACTTGCTGTAACTCTTCTCTTTACCACAAATTGAGTTTATTGCACATTTAATGATATGGGAAAACGTAAGGGAAGATCGCAAATCATCATTACAAAAACTAATACCAGTGTTTCATGTTTGATATATCATATTGGCTTTGCATTAAAAAACTGTGAATATTATTTTGCAAAAAAAGTCATCTGTAGACAGAAAAATATACAGTTTGTTATGGTTTCTGTCCCATATTCGACCCCAGAGAGGTGTAACTCCATGTTGGGCCTCGGTCACACCGCTCATGTTGTTGTGGTTTTCACACAACATGACGGATCAGCCACACGGGCCACACAACCCGAGATCTTTCACTGGGTAGAATCCCAGACAAACCTGCCTGCTCTCCAAAGTACACGAGACATTATGGGGTCCAAGTTGATTGTGTCCTGATTTGCAGTGAAAGAAAAACAAGCTGGAACCTGAATCTAGCTCCTCCAACCCAACAACAGTTGTCCTCTTTCCTAATTTATCATAATGTGTCTCTGAGTAGCTGGAAACACACTCCGTGTTTTTTTTTTTAAGTGTGCTGATAATGGAGGCCAGCATTTCTGTGCAACCTTAAAATTTATGAGTTTCTGGCAGCAGCAGCAGCAGCCAGTCGCCGGTTGTATTGCTGTGCTGAATGACTCTATGGCTCTATTTAGAAAACAAAAAACAGTTTGTAATGTCAATGGGACACATCAGTGACCTGCCTGTTGGAGTCCATTCAAAGGGAGATCAGGTACCATCAGCTTTATGATGCTAAAACAACAGAAGAGACAGAGTGAGGAACTCTGGGTGTTTTGTTTGGAGCTGTTAGACTGTTTGTTGTTTGAAAAGGGTCCTGTTGATGGGAAGGACTCTTGTTAGCCTGTCACGTTCAGGACATGGACCGAAACTAAGTACATTCACTCAAGTACTGTACTTTAGCACAAATTAAAGGTACTTCAGTTTCGGTAAAGTACCGTATTTGCATTTAATTCAGATTTATGCTTCCATTACACTCCAACTCAGAGGCAAATGTGCTTAATACTCCAATAATTAATTTGTCTGACAGCTTTAGCAACTAGTTTCTTCACAGATTAAAATGAGTACTTTTCATTTTGATACTTTAAGTATATTTGGCTGATACTTTTACATTAGTAAGGTTTGAAAGCAGGACCTCTACCTGCAGTAGATTACTTTCACACAGTGGTTTTGTCACTTGTACTTAAGGTAAAGGAAACTTCTATAACCAACAATTCAGGTCGTGCACTTTAAGTTTTATTCACATTTATCTCAACCGAAACATATGAAAGGTTGATTGGGTCTCTTGTTATTATCTTTGTCTTCAGGTTCCATGAGCAAAAATAGATTACAGGAATGAGACTGTATCGCTGTGGATGTTCCCATACATAAATTATATTTTATATACTGTATATATATATATATATATAAGTGCTTGTTCTCAAACTCTAAAATACATTCCAATGTGTGCGCTGCATTAATACCAGGTTGCTAAATCTAACTGACGGACTAGCAGATGGGGTTCGATTTTCCTCGCACCTCATTTCCATACCATTTTGAAAGTAATCAAAACATTTTTAAAAATCACTGCTACCCCTGCATGTTATTAAATCAGCAGCATACCTCAAAAGCAATATCATCGCCCTTTCATTAAAGGATTAATCAATCCATTTCTAACGCTGAATGTGTCAGTGATTACTCAGGATGAGGTTATTATGTTGCGCATGAGGAAATGTATCTTGGTATATATTTACTGTCAATCAGCTGTTATGTGAGCACTTCAAAGGGAGACAGACTCTGTGTTTACCTGCCAATCAACAGGTAATGTGTTGAGCTGGGAGCTCAAAATACTCAGATAGTGTTTTTCTTTTATTTAAGCTGCAGCCACAGATGAAAAATATCTTAATTTGACAGTTTATCATGACGTGAAGCTGCAGTTTGGCCTGAGAGATGATGCAGAGCTGGAAGCTGGACCTGCTTGTGGTTTTCTCCTCAAACCTGATCCAAGCTGCTCTGTGGGAGAGCTGAGAGACAGTTTGTAAACCAGCCGATGGCCCGAGGCCACAAAGACAGAAAAGCTTCTCTGTTTCAAAAGGTTTAAGGATGTTTCTGACATGCACACATGTTTATAAGTCCAGCTTGTAAACTGTAGTCAAGTTTTGTTGACCAGAGAGGCTCCAGATAGTTTTATTTACTCCCTGAACAGAGCGCTCTCTATTACCTGTTTGCATTAGATGCATTTAGAAAGCTCTCTCATCTTTTCTTCTACTTTTGTGTTTTTGTAAACTTGTTTACTTCCAGACCTCCAGTTTTTTTCAAGCTGAAGAGGGTTTTTCTCTGGGCAAAGAAATTCACATTTAACTTCTTGTAATCTAATTTCCACGGCAGGATTTATTTAAAACAGACAGGAACCAGTTCAAGAACTCAAGCAATTACATAACCTTAAGTAGGAGTTTAGCTCTTGTCAGGAATACTTTGAGGAATCGGGGCTTCCAAAGATATTAACCATCTGACAAATAGATGTAATGAAGTGTGCTGACGGCTCAAACAAACACTGGGTTTAGCTAATACAAATAAATAGAGTGGGGATGGACATTTCTTCTAATGTTATTGATTAAAAAACAAATTTATGTAAGCTTTGAACTTCTGAGATGTGAAAAAATAAGATAAGGAAAAACAGAGTCTGTGAACGAGATACTTAAGTTTTAGGAGAAACTTAATTAAATTAACTTTAGTCAAGTTCAATACTTAAGTAAATTAAATTGCTGTAATCAAGCCAAGATTCTTCAAAAACATATAAAACCTTTTATAAATTAGCAACCGATAAAAATGACTGAATATTTTGGAATGTAAATCACATGCTGAATGTTTGAAAAATCCTGAGTTTAATATATCAGAAAGGCACATTTTGAGGTCTGCAAGGCTGCAAAGATCTGAGGGTTTAACATGTTTATCACAAAAATGGTAAAACACACAATGATGAATGGCTTGGCCGAGTGGCAGCATGTATACAGAAAACAGAAGGGGACAAAGAACTGAGCCTTGTGGGACGCACAAACTTCACTGAGCCACAGGAAGTAGAGTTATACACAAAAAAATGCTATTGGACAGGTTAGATGAAATAAGCCCGACCCAAAACCTTGCTAGTAAGTATGAGTTCAAGTTTGAACGCTTCAGGTTAAAGGTCATGAAGTTCCCGTAATAGAAATGAGCTATTTGCCACCTTAATATGTGTTGTTTTTGATGTATTTCATCTTGTAATGTCAACTCGACTCAGTAAATAAACAAGATCAAGAAAAGTAAAACACAGAAGGCTAAAAGCACAGAATAGAGGGCATAAAATCAAACATCAGCGTGGGTGAAAAGGAGGCCAGACATTAGAAATGAATCTGTTAGAAGATGATAAGGAGCTAAAGTAGAAAAACAACCAGAGAAAAAAACCGACCCACAGACTTCGCTGAACTCCAGATTTCCTTGTTTTTCCACCTCTGCACTTGTTCTTTCCAAATCAAACATCACAGTAAATTACAAAAAAAAAACCCTTCATGATGACTCAGACACGCAATATTACATCTTCAACCAAACCCCCTCCTAATTTGGCTTGTGTGAGTCTTGAATAAGTTGCTGTTCGGGGAAAGTGTAATGGATGAGACTCTGCTGGAACATCATATTATGTCTGCATGATGGATAGAAAAATAATAAAACCCTCACAGAAACCGCTGCTTTTCCATCACCTGCTGCACTGTGACACAAACTCACAGACATCTAGATTTTTCATTTTCACGTCTGTCGGTCCATCTGACAATCAAAACCTCACAGTAAAAGCCAAAAAAAAACTCAGCAGCCAACCAGTGTGTGATTTCTATCAGGCTTTTGTCTGATTCACACGCAGCGCTCACACCTTCACAATCTGAACACATGTGCTGTTTTTCAGCTCTTTACTGTTGTTTTATTTCTACTGACACGGCTATTTTCTGTCTCCTCTCGGCTACAAAACAAATTAAATTAAATTAAATAATCTACAGCTTGTTGACAGAGAAGAAAATGTGCCTCAACACCATCATATATATAACAAATATACAGTCCTTTTGAGACATTTTCATGAGAAAACACACGTACTGAGCTGAACAAACAGACATCATCACCAACAAAGCCATGATGCCAGCCTTAATAAAAAAGACACCCAGGATATATTTTATTATTGTTCTGTGTCGTTGCTTCTTTTCCGAGCTGCAGCCTCTGTGTGTTTTTCCGTGTGTTTCTCTGCCAAAAGCACTTGTGACTTTTGAACTTTCGCTCCTCTTCAAAAGGAAAAACCTGCTCACCTGTTAGTTGAACCTCAGCTGGCAGACGCTGCAGGAGACGTGCTTCCTCTTTGTAGTGGGCGGGAGGCCGAGGGTGTGATGGAGGACGGCTTTCTGCACCGGGTCCATCTGGCGGACAGAGCGAGAA
>JAQMCX010000056.1:3731230-3769312 GCA_029814765.1 Acanthurus leucopareius | reverse complement strand
GACTTCTGAATGGGAGCATCTGTAACAAAAGGCAATTTCCCCTCAGGGATCAATAAAGTATTTCTGATTCTGATTCTCTGCACGGAGTTAATGCGAAGTTAGCGTGAAGGGTATGTGTATCAACTTCTGCATGAAACTGGACTTATGTGAAAGCTTTACATGTAATTTATATGCAATCTTGTATGCATGCTGAAGAGACCAGGTTGTTCATCCAGACAACCCAAGCCACCGAAGCCTTGAAGAATAAGTGCTCCAACATTCAGCACCACCTGACTCAAGTGCCATAAGGTCTGCAGGTGCATGAAGTTACATAAGTGTCTGGTTAATAAGCTATGGAAGGTTCAAGAGAGAAGCTTATGTTCTGTGAAACTGCCAAACATGTGGTCGTAAAGTGGCTTTAGATTAAAATTAATTCATTGTTTGGACAGCGGCGAGGAGATAAATCACCTTAATGCTGTTGGTGTTTTTGTATGTCAGCTGCGGCATTAGAAAATATATGACGCCGTGGCTTCACTGATAATACCTGTTGGCAAGATAAATTCATGCAAGAAGTACTAGTGCAAACATTTGTTTTTAAAGTACGTAATTTAAGACATTGTGATGAATTTTCTGTATTTTTCCGAGAGGAATTATGCCTTCGGTTACAGAGGCCTTTACATGTTTTATATAATGCTTTCAGAGTTTGCAGAATCTGATTAAAACACAAACACAACTAAAACTACAACACTTGGAGCTCGAACAAACAACAGAATAAGAATGAGGCCCACAATGCTATAATTACTCCAGATTTACCCAAGATTTTTCACAATAAACAAACTCATATACGCAAAAAAAAGAAAAAAAATCCTCTGCACAAACAAAAGGCACATGCATTTTTATCTTCGGGACTAACTCGGAGTCGTCATGCCTCTGAACTGCTGCACGCCGCTTGTCTGTTTGGTCTTTGGCTTCCTGTGTGTGGTGGTGACAGGGCTTTGGGGAACGAACAAACACATCTGCCTCGCTGAGAAAGCGTCTCAATAGGCACCACTTGGCTGCAGAAGGAGGAAAAGGTGCCGGCACTGTGTGGGAGGATTAATCCACCTTGACAATTGTGCTGCACAAGGTTGGCTCAATATATACTGTCTCTTTCTGTAGATGCTGCTTGGCTGAAGTGAGGTCTTTCTTTTTTTGTTTTTTTGTTGGTTTTTTTTGTTATTTGGGATTTCAGAAGTATTTGTGTGCAATGGGAGAAAAATTTTCCTTAGATTTTCACCACTGGAACGACAGTGGAAAGTCGAAGCTCACAGAAATCACCTGGAACTGTTTCATATTCATGGATGTATTTTCCTTTTCTGCATTGATTCAAGTGATACATCAGTCTCAGTGATTGAAGTGATAACTTTATGTGAAAAACATGATTATTCTACCATCGCTTCCACTTATTTTTTATTTAAATGGACAGAAATCTGCCTCAGGTTCATTTTATAGTTAATAAATCAATAAAAACTTTCCTCAAATGGAAAAATATTTGTCTTTCTTCGCATGGAATAATCACAATTTATCAGGTTCACTTTTTTTTAATTCAGTGCAATGCAACCCAGTAGCCAGAGAGGAATCAGTTCAATTCTGTGGTAATTTCTGAGGTTGTAGATAGTGTTTGTGCTCGCTTACTTTGACTGTTACCCACCCATAACGGGCGGGCGGGCGGGCGGCGAAATCAAACCACTTCAGAGAGACTGACGCAGGAAGGCAAGTAATCAGCTGCAGGTGACAGCGATGGCTGGAATGCTTCAAACAGCTTGGCAACAACAATCTGGCGACGAGACAATGGCTGAAAACTGCTCTCTGTATTTACACTGTGACTGTCTGAATGAGGAGCAGCTGGGTGAGGCCGCCGGCGGCAGCGAGGTCAGGTGATCCACAGAGGAAGTCGACTCAACTGACGGCAAAAAAAGGCTACATGACGCAGGGACGTGAAATGGAAAATTCCTGAAAAGACGAATTTTTTGGAGAAGAAGGAGGACATTCATGACAGAAATCCATCCAACATCCTTCCAAGAACTTGGTCGCAAGATGACTTGGCTGAGAGGGGCTGGATGGTGGAGGAGGCAGAGAGGAGGGGAAACAGACATGAGAGCGAACTGAGGATCTGAAAAGACAAACCGGGCAAATACAGAAGGTTCTGATAATGAAACATGACTGAAGATAAACTGGTGCAGATTACGAAAGAGGGACAGATTCAGACCTGGACTGACTTTTGTCAAATACACAGACTGAAGAGGAGGGAGAGGCAGTGAATGGAAACTGATTCTGAACTGGTTTTGAACTGGTTCTGACGTTCAGGTTCAGATATTTTCCTTTTTCACCAACAAGAACCAGTTTTCTACTGGTTTTATCACCTGATTTTAAACCAGTTTGAGCATTTTGGCTAAAATAAGTTGGTTTTGAGTCCATCTGGAGCCCAAAAACAGCAGGTTTTCCTTGGGAACAGATGTTAAATCCTACAAGTGGCTGTGCACAGTGCAGCGCCCCCTGTTGATCACATATCCTAAATCTAATGTTTTTGCTTAAAGTTGGTGGTAATACAGACTGGTTTGCAAGTTTCAAGGATCCTGAATGAACCGGTTCAGAGCTAATTTGGCAGAAAAACACCCACAGAGAAGCAGTTTGTCAGAAATCCACTGAACCAGGTTGAGCAGCAAAAAATGGCTCAAACTGAAAAATTAATCAGTTGCTGAAGTTATAAGATTTCAATATGGCTCCATATCAGATTTCATACAAAGAGCCAAACAAAAATCCTCTAATTCAAAAGCTGTAAGTGTCTATGAATTCCTGCTCGTCTCCAGCAAAGTGACTTCTAACTGTAACTCTCAATGTTTCACTTTTCACAGATTGCATCTAACCAGCAATTTCTGCCAGAATTAATTCACTTGGTTTTATAATCAAAATCATGCTGCAATAAAAATGTTCCTCTCACAGCAAAACAATGATGGCAATTGAGCTGTCAGCAGAGTGAGGGAGCCTCACATGAATCACTCGCGGCGCTTATGTTCGCAGACAATACACAGTATCACAAAGTAGTCCTTGGTGGGTGTTTTCAGACACTTATGATCCACTGTGGCACTCAACATGAAAGCTCCTGAGGAATGGCATTGTGCTTCTGCACTGCAGCGAGTTCAGGGGAACGTTTCTGATAGAAAACGTCTCTGCACAACGTGTTGACAGAATATTTGGAGCACCAAAGGAAAGCGCCGGGCTACATGTGTTTTTTTTTTTTTTTTAAGTATGGAGGTATGGCCCCGGATCAAACTCACAAAGCTGCAAAACCTCAGACCTCAAATGCTTTGAGCAGTCACATTTTTCAAGTAGTCGTAATCAAAATAAACTGTGAGAACATTAAAAAACTTAAAGTGGCACTTAAAGACTTACACAGAGAGATTTAACACCTGACTCTGCATTTCCTCTCAGCTCTTTTTGGTGTCCTTCTCAAAAATTTTGGTCTTACTGCCCCTAACTTCCCTTTTTTTGGGTTTTCATTGACCCTCAATGTTCTCATTACACAATGTGAAAGTGGTGGCAAGCAACTCTTTTCCGAACAAAGGTTTAAAACTTAAATAATATCTGCTTTCACATACATCAGGGTTTTATAAACTTTCAAGAATGCTCTCCTTAAAAAGCTGATAATGTTTTTGCCAAGAAAACACAATGGTTTTAATCAATCTGTAACAACGGCAGGGGAAGCAACCAATAAAAAAAAGTGAAATTTTCCAAATCCGAGTTGAAATCCAGGAAAATAAAGGTCAGCAGGAAAGCCTCAGCCAAATCTACTCTATTTCACCTTTATAAATTATATTCATTTAACTTTTCTTTCCATATTTCTTTCTTGGTCTGTCACAGTTTGAGAACCACTGCCCTTCATTATATTGTGTCATAAAGTATTTTCAAAGTGTTTATGTACCACTTTTAAATACTAAATGGGGGTTAATCCCAAAATCAAAATAAGCTCAGATAAATTTACACTTTTAGATCAAACAGACACAGTTTGTGGCTTCACGATGAACATACTTGAGTATTAAGCAGCGAGAGTCGATGAAAAGATCAAATCAGAACTACAAGGATGAACACAGGTTCCTCAGATCATCAGAAACACAACTACAAATGAATGATGATGTGAATTTAAGTCAGTTTTTGACGACAAATTCATCATGTGGACTTCATGGGATGATAATGTCACATAAGTTGGGTTTAGAAGTTGCTCAACCTTCCAGAAATTCACACAGAACTTTCAATTAATGCAGTTTTAAGGTGGAAATTATTACCTCTGAGTTTGTTTGGTTTGCTTACTTTTGCATTTCAGGTGGAACCAAGAAATAGAAGTGAAGTTTAACAAAGGAAAAATACATTTAAAGTCAACTAAATGATTGAAACTGACACAGATGTGCTTCAGATCCAACTGCAGCAAAGCCGTGTCCTCTTATATTCTTACTTTTTGCACCTCGGTGAAAATTTGCAGTTATTCTGAACTGTATATCTCATAAATGCATGAAACGAAGAGCGGGCTAACCGGGCTATTAAAAGCTTTTACAGCTCGAGCGGCATTCAAAGGTAGAATGACCTAACACACCTACTCAACAGTTGGAAAAAAAAAACGGGATACATTATCGACTTTTAATGGAGAATACATTTATCCGAAAGTGATTTAAAAAAAAAAACGAAATATTTAAAATACACCGCAGGCCACTTCAAAGTAGATAATGTCAGGAAGGAACCTGCTATTAGACACCGGAGTTCATATCACTTTCATATCAACCACATCTGGTCTTTTGTTGATTGCCGAGCCGTGAGCTGCATCAGCATTATGAAACACACTGCGCTGGATGTGTAGGCAGTGTGAGGATGTAGAAGCACATAATGCCTACTCCTTTAAATGAAATGCATGTGGTGATATTCAGTGAAATGTGCAGCCTGTAAGAGCGATTAGCTTTTTTTTTTCCCCCCCTGAAAACACTGAAAAACTCTGCATTACGTTACCAGCGCAGGGACTCTCCTCTGCATCTGCCCTGACACACTTTGTTTCTGGACTGGAGAGACAGAAAGTGTTATGCAACAGTCTACCTTTGTACTGTAAATCTCACCCAAGTTTTTTGGAAGAGAGAAGAGGATGACACATGGAGTTGGCGAGGCTCGCTGGCAGGAAAAAAACGCTACAGCAGAGAAGCAGACGCACTGAAGCCTGCTGGGAAACTGGGGCCTGAGCTCTGGAAAGCCAGCGCCAGTTAAAAACATCTGGGCCACAAGAGAGCGAATGACCTCTTAGCAGAAACACGCACTGGGCTAGAAACATGTTATTTCTCCTCCACTCTGGTGCAGATGCTGTGAAATGAATCTGCAGCGATGTGGCCGCAAGAAAATGGCACAAAGCTGCGAAGTGATCAGGAGAGATTTTGAGTACACATTCATTGGAAGTATCATTAATCACCGGGAGTAAAGTGTTGAAAAAGTGACAGAAAGTTCTCTGTATGGATTTATTCCACTCTGCTATTATTGGCGGCGGCGCTAATTTACACACAATTCTGTGCCGAAATTCCACCGCCGCCTCCCGCACTTCTTTCCATGTGTCTTTTTAAGAAATCCCCCCCCCCCACACTTGTCATTTAGCAATTTCGCTCCCTCCCCCGAGCAGAAACATGGTGTGTTCAGGCCTCATCTGCAGAGAGCAGCTGCAGCGCCAGGGACATGTTATTCCCTGCGCCGCGCTCCCATCAGCCACCCACCGAGCCACACACTCCACATGAGCCACGCCTGCCAGGGACGGAAATGTTGCTGAAGCAAATGTACCGAGACACACACATATAATCCACATGCAAAGGCACAGTACAAACACCCACATATACACACACACATACACGCCAGAGCACATCGCATGTGCAGATTTTGCGACGCCTCCAGCGGTGCGCGTACAGTGCGGCAAATTCAGTATCATCTTTCAGATCACTTCCTAAAGCTCTAATACGCAGCTTTTTTTTTTTTTTTTCTCCCCTCAGTTGGACGAGATCCAGAAGCAACACTTGTCAATCATCCTGATGAGCTGTCTGCCTTGAAACAGCTTCTGTAGCCTGAGGATGAGGTAAGCGCTAAGCCGCCACACACGATCAGAGAGCAGATGGCGAACACAACCAGTCTACGATCAAAGAAGAGGAAATCTTCGCACTGTGTTTTTGAACAGGTCCTTGTTCTTGCATAAACATTTTTAACATTAAAAAAAAAACACTTACAGGTAAAAATGGAGGTTTCAGGTCGTCACACACGGATTCAAGGACACAACCTGTCATGTGTGGTGCAGCTTTTTTGTTATTTAATGTGATAACTGTTGCATAATTGAGCTATAAATACCCCCAAAAATGTATTTAGGTCTTCTTGATCCTTCCCTCTTAACTTGCTATTGTAGTTTTATTTATATAGTTTCATTTTGCATCTACAATTTCCTCTTTCTGATCTTCTATTTTCTCATTTTTGATGCTTTCATGCAACTTTTTTTTACATTCTTAAAAACTGCAGACCGTAAAGTCTGATCTTAAAGCAGATTTTAAGACTTACAGGTGAAGCATCACATCTTAACCGCTGATTTAATTCGTTAGCTTGTTGAGAAAACGTATCGAGTTGTGTAACAACATAAGTAAATCCATTCGGCCCTGCTCGCTGCCTGCAGGTGTCTCCTCTCATTCGCCTCTCTGTCTGTGATTTGCACTGATGTGTCTCTGTCAGGGGGAGACGTCTGCAGCATGTCGACAGCGGGGGAGAATAAGCAGGTCATTTGGCGGATACCATCTGACAGCCTGCAGAAGGCCTGTCCGTCTCAAAGTTCAGCCGACGCTCCCCCACTCCGCGCTGCCGGATAATGTGACAGGACAAGACAGTGATGAGCTGAGATGGCGGTCGAGACTGGTTGACTTTTGCGGCGGACGACTGATAAAAGGGACAAAAACACATCCTGAGCGCTATCTGTTTTCGGCCGCACGAGGCTTTATATGCCAGCCTCCTGTGATACGAGTCTGTGAGGAGTCGGTTGTCAGATAAACAAGTCGGCATTAAAATACATAACAAGGCATCAAATAATCAATAATGTGACATTTGGGTTTAATTCAGCTGTCTGGAGTCTTTTTTTTTGAGGAGATTACATTCATTTTTTAAGAAGCAGTTAGTCACATTTTCAAAGATTTGCTGCATAAAAAGACCAAAACAAATCTGCAGGAGGTTGACTGGTCAATATCAATAACTTAAGCATTGGATGGATGCTGTGATTTTTTTTGGATTTTAAGACAAATTGTTTTTAACTGTTTTTCTTGGTTCATTTAAAGTTGGATATGAAAGCTCAAACATGAGATTAATCTGTTTTCATCATGAATGTGTTTGTGTTTGTTTTTAAGCGACAGGATGTGAATTTTCAACAGCATATTTAGTGTTTACAGAGTAATAATCCATAGCAAAAGACAACTGATCAACACCAGATTATATATATCTCAAAGTTATTACTGTTTATTAATGTTGATCTGACTTGTTTACATCAGTGAAACAGTAAAACAGGTGTGAACATGTGTATTTGGCGAACCGGCCAACCAGAAACACACAAACTGTTTTCTTTTCTTTAACTCTCCTGTATAACTCAAACTTTTCCATTATGCATGAATGAACGTACATAATTTATGTGGTCAAACAAATTACAGTTTGGGGCTCAGAACATTTTGTGGTGTAAATTTGCTCTCTATGAACAAATCTGGAAGCAGTTACTCTGTTTTTCAACCCAACCCAACCAACCAGCCAGCCAGCCAGCCAGCCAGCCAGCCAGCCAGGGGCTCCGTCGGCTTCCCAGAAGACTTTGCTGCGTTTCGTTTGTGATCAAAGTGATCGACCACAGGATCGTTCTGAATCTGATCCCAGATGTGTGATTCCAGAGTGACTTCATGAACAGCTCAGGGATCCCTCTTAAACTTGATCCACACAAGCTTTGAATGTATTTATGTAAATCACTTGGTAACCATGGTAACACACTGGCATTAGCACATGATTACAGGGAATTTTCTGATCAATCTCTTGTCTCAAAAACTCGATTTTTCCTGGATTTCATGTTCGAACGGATACAAAATGTTGTTTTTGCAGCAACCAGAGCTCAGAATCAAGCTTCAAATAATAGAGACCAAAGAGAAAATTAGGAAGCAGAGTGCACGTCACCTGCTGATTTAATGCTTACAAACTGCATTTAATAAATCCGATTTTCTGGAGGCTTTAAAACGATGTGTTGCAAAGGTGTTCGTCACGATACGTCTGAGAATAGCATACCTGTCAAAGAGGCGCCTGTATTACAGTCTATTATAAACTATGTGAGCTATATTTGGAATATGTATGTATATGTATGTATATGAATGTATGACTGATGTAAGTAGTGTTTATACTCAGTGTTCCCTTCACATGCTCCAAAGCACTGAGGAGTCTGTACTGTAATGGAAACAAGGTATGTATAATATACTTTCTTATCTGTGAAAAGACAAAGTAAGAAACAGAGGGTGACTGGACAAAGAGGGCTCCGCTGGTGAGGTCTAAATGCTCTGTTCACGGCCGCCAGCCTCGCTTACTATTAACTAAAGTGGGATGAATGACCTGTCAAATGTAATCCTCAGCCCTATGTGTCTCCCAATTACCTCCGCCGGCTGACCCAGTCCGTTAGTTCATCATCAGCCGGTGTCATAGATTGTTGCCACGAGGGAAGGACTTCAGAAATTAGCAAGTCAAATCTAAAAGGGGGTTTTCATTGGCTTATAATGAGCCAGAGCAGGCTTCCAGGTGTTCGTACAAAAACACCGAACATGATACAGGAAGAAGATGAGCCGTCGAAACAACACTGATATGAAGACAGCGAGTGTGTTGGTGAAAAACACACTGAAAAATCCAGCTGAGTCAGTCAAAGCCAGTTTATAAAGCTTTCAGTCATACAGAGTTTTAGTGAAGAGCTCCGAAGCAAAATGTAAAAGATTAAGTCAAAAATATGACAATAAACAATACTGTTGGTTAAATAACCAAGCTAAAGTAAGAAATATGAGGCTTCACATTCTTCTTCTCTCCTTCGTTCACTGCTTTGAACATCGACATGTTGACATGTCATTAAATATGCATAAGGAAAATTGGGAATGTGTTGAGGATAAGGAAAAGTTGTGCAGAGAAAACAGATGAATAATTTAAAATTCTGGACTTTGATAAAAAAAAAAAAGAAAAATGAAGGAGTTCAAAGTTTTAGTTTGTCTTGCAAAAGAAAAAATAAACTTTTTGCTACAGCTTGGTCTCTTTCCCGAGTCGTCCTATACCAACACTTTTAGCACGAGTCAAGACAAGTTAAACCACAATTGAAGCATAAAAACAAAAACGGAAAGAGCAGAATAGAAGAGATTAAATCCACACAAAAATAAAGTTTTTAAAAACAAACCAAAAGAGTAATAGAAGAAAAACTAAAGAAGAAAAACTTTTAGAATAAACCGACAGGTGTTTAAGTCTCAAATGAGACCAAAAGTAAAACCAAAGATCTTTTCTTAATCCTGATCAAACAGTTTGGATGCCTGAAGCAAAACAAACCACAACAGACTGACAACTTTAACAACATATTAGAAAGGTTTTCTAATAGGACGGCTTTGCATGTCACACAGAGACATTAATGGGCACTTTGTTCACTTAAATGAGTCAAAAACATGAGTATTATGACCACATGAAGGTGTTTGACTGAGGTCAAACAAGTGTGTAGATAAGAAAAAGACTGATTAAAACAGGAGATTTCATCATCAAGAACTTGACTTGATAGGAAAATTCAAACTGTTTTTTTTTTGCTTTGAATGAAATTCAAAAACTAAATCTTTAAATCTGCCTTTTGTCTTCAAATGCTTCTTTCATGTCCTGTTGGTCTTAACTGAGTTACTGTTTGATCTTTCAAACTCTGAGGAGAAATCTGTTTCCACCTGATGATAAAACTTGTTTATCTGCTTTTTCTTTTGTGTGGAGGCGCCGCAGACTGAATGAGCTCTCTTGTTCATGAAAAACAGGTGAGTGTTTTGTGCTTTTGGCGGAAAAGTTGTGGATCGGGAGTTCACACAGAATAAGTGGGAGCTATGAACAATGTAAAATTAAAAAAAAACAGGTTTTTAAATATGGTAATTAATGAATAAAATTGCAAAATTAAGCTCAAGAGATACAAAAAGGTAAAAAAAAAAAAAGGTGCTGTTTCATAGTGATGAAGGTCGGACATTGCACTTAGCTTGCTTTCACTGCATTCCTCTCTTTGTCTTTATGTCACATGAACTCATTCTCCGACTCGACTGCAGACATCCTTTCTTATTTGCAGACATCCTTTCTTGTTTCTCTCCTCCATTTCGATTTCTTTCTCCATTTTTCTCTAACCTTGAACCTTTTTTCTCTGCTCCCTCCCTCTCGCCCTCTGCTTCCTTTGCACGTCTCTCTTGCCGACACCGTGTTTTTCACCGGGTACGAATGTTCTCTCCGGATTTTTCCCATTGCTCTTCACCGCTGACCCCTCTCACACCAATGGACCCCATCACGATGAAATATTGAACTGGGAGACCCCCCTTGAGGCATTTGGCAGCCTCACAGTCTGAACCTCGTCCAGCTGAGATGAAAAATAAAAATCTGACACCCTTAACCCTCCTCCCTCTGCTCCAGGTCCGTCTATAACCTTTAAGCATCAAACTCTTTTCAGTACCATCATAGTGTTCTTACAGTCTGCTCTCATGGTGATATACTTTCACATAGACTATTTAAAAACCCATCAAAATGGCCACTGTTTAATGAACCAACAGGTGGGGATGTTACCCTAACCCTAAAGCCATATTGGCCAATCAGTGGCTTGAAAATACTGCTACGAGAAGCTTACCTCCAAGGTGGTTTTGTCTAAAAGCAGCACTGTTTATGACGGGATTGTGTTGTTGTGGATTATGTACGAACATCTTTAGTCAATTTTGACACCTGTGTTTCTTGTTGAAGAAAAGAACTGATCATTTTCGTGCAAACATGTAAAAGTCCTGTTAGCAACATTAGCACTAGCATGTCTTATGTTAGCAAGAAAGATAGAGGGGCCAGATTCTGCTGTTTAATGGCATAAGTCAGTTTTTTTTGTCTTAAGTCCGAAAAGCACACAGAGATTATTTTCTCCCTGGCTGGAGTTTTTCCAAAAGATCCATTTTTAGTGACCTGAAACTGCTTTTGTATTTGGATAAAAGGATAAAAAAGCACTTAGAAAAAGTTTAGATAAAACTCCTGCATGTGTGGACAAAGAAAAAGGTCGACAGAGCTTCTCTCTGTGGACCTCATCAGTCTCTCCAGTCCAGTAAATCAAAGCTTTTACATCTGCAATTCTTAAAAGCCACAGTCAGATAAAAGAAGATAAAATTCAGGAAGTGATACCTGCCAGTGAGATTTTAGAGTAACTTTATATAGTTGGGGGTATACTGTTACTTGTTATTTTATTGTGATTTGTTTAAAGGGCTGAATAATATAATAAGATAAAAATAATTTATGTTCAAAAACTAATTATATGTATAAATTTTCTTTTTATGAGAAAATTGCACTCCCCCACTTTCTTTTTAACATTACATACAGCATGGCTCTAAGGAGAATAGTCAACCCTTTTAATCCAGACTAAAATGTTTCTAAAACTATCGAATGGATTTCCATTCTAATTTACACAAACATTAATGGATCCCTGGCGATGGATTCTACAGCTTTTGGTGCTTTCCTTTGTTTAAGACTCTTAGTTTTATCTTCACATCTTAGACCTTTTGAATTTTCATGACCTGGATGACTGAGTACCTTCACAGATTGTTTTCACTCTAAAGGTCCCTAAAATTAAAATGCTTGATTAAATTAACGATGGAATTCTTCACAGGTCTACCATCTGCTGACAACTTTTGGCAGCCTATTACAAACGAACACAACTGTGTCGTCTGTAAATGTGTACATTTAGTAGCAATGACACTGCGTACAGTCAGTGGGAGGAGCCTTTCTAAAGTCCATTTGAAAAGCTACATATGATCTGATTGACATTGGAGCTGTGCAGAAAAGGGAGAAAGCACCATCTTAAGAGACTCTTCAGGAACTACAATAGGCAATTCAAGGAAAAGGCTGTCATTGTCCCATCCCACTTTTTTTGACTGACAGGTGACCTTTCAGACATGCAGTAACAAAAATAGCACAACAGTAATAGACTTTTGCTAAAAAAAAAAAATAAGACAACAAAATAATCGTTATATATGTGAAATATTCAGTTTTTCGTTACATGTGCTTGAAAGAAACCGTGTGTTAAGCATTTACAGTTATAAGCTCTGGAATAGTGCAACGTCAGGACATTAAAAGTCTTTTTGCATATAAATCATTCTGTGTGGATGAAGTTCGATCGTTTTTTCTTTTTTCTTTTTCAAAATTCCCTCGCAGGCTAATTTCTAATCCATCCCTCTATCAAGCTGCTTCAGCTACACCCACAGGATGAAGGGGAGTGTCTCAGTCATGACAGGGTTCAATAAAAACTAAGATTAAACGATTTATCTTCTCATAATATTCCCCCATGAATATCAAACAAGGCTGATACCGTGGTAATGAGAGAGGAGCCCGAGGAGTGTGGCCATCTATTGGATTTCCAAAATCAATGCCCTCGGATAGAAAAATGCATGAGCCACCTGAAAACACTGAATTTTAACAATGCAACGTACGCGCCATATTTCCTGTAACTTTCCTCAAAGGCCCTGCAGGGCATCGAGTTTCTAATCCTGCTTTTTTCACTGATGTTGGTATTCATTAGCTTCATTTAATGCAGGGGGTTTGCTGAGCAAGCATGCTCTTTATCAACGCTCCCTGCTCCTCATTTATGCAGTTTTACATATTTACGCACATTATCTGCTACGGTAAAGCCTCATATTGTTAAATGCTAAGAACTTGCACACATAAGCTGCACTTAGGGGGCTTTCCTTTTGGTTTTGTGCTCTCATCAAATTGCAACAAACTGACATTTATTGCATTTTCTCCTCCTAGATTTTCCCAGGCAAAACTGGAAATTCAAACCACTGACTTTCAGCCCAGTTGTCTTCAACTCCAAGGCATCTGCCACCTCCTTATGGGGGCTTTGCAGCAGAAGTGATTTATGGCTGACCCTTGTTTGAGTTCTCTGGGCACATGGGAAACGTTTATGTAAGCTCATGAAGAGGAAAACACTTCTCATGAGAAAAATAAATATGAGAACACGTCACAGAAGGGAAGTATCGCTGCAGACAAGCAGGGTGTGTCCAAAGACGTGGAACCACTGGCATCCAGCTGTGCCAGTCCCAGGCTGTTTCATCAAAACGATGATTTAGTCCCGGGAGTCTGTCACTCTCATAAATCCACCGGTCAACCTTGTCTCTGTGCAAGAAAAGACACTGCTGAATTCTCCCTCTGGGACCAGTGTGCTTTTCATTATGGGAACAATGGTGTTGCAGGTGCAAACTGCTTGCACTCGCGTTCCAGCTGGTTCTGCTTTGACGGTGAAACCCTGACGCACGCACACACAGCAGAGGAGAATACTGAGCGACCCTTGTAAGAGATGGGAAACTGAAACAGCTGGCTATAAGGGTAACAGCACTCAGTTGACCAGTTTTTCATTTTTTTTGCAACTTGCAGGCTGTTATTCTTTCATTGACACAAACATTTCTTGGAGGCAGAGACAATCTCCGGCTGAGTTAAGCCTCAATGGGGGAAAAGGCAAACCACAACTTTTCAGGCTAAGTAACATCAGACTCCAGGGAGACGGGCTGTTAATGTGAGAGAGAAGAAGGATAATACTCTGAAGACGGTGCTCTTAGAAAATTGAATCTGGCTGAATAAAGTAATTTAAGTTATGCAATGAACTTTGAAATTCAGATCATCCATAATATCCAAAAGTCATCTAAGGCAAAATTTCCCCAACTTGTTTCACTTTTTACTCTTTTAAGGGAAGCAGTCTTGACTCAAAGCCATTTCTTACAGGTTGAATATGTTTGTGACTTTAGTAATTAAAAGGTGATGCTCCTATTTCAGGTTGTTTCTTTTTAATAGCTTGTCAGAGGCCTGAAGATATAAAACGATCCAGTGTTTCATATCAACTTAAATGCTCAAACAAAGCTTAGAAAATTTAACAATTAGTGCTGCAGATTTCAGTTTTTTTCAAATCTTGTAAATCAATCTCCCTAATTTTTTAAAAGGTTTAATTAGTAAAGAGTAAGTGCCTTTTGCTTTTTGGACTTTTTTGTATCTGCTCCACCTCTCTGCCACTGAAGTTTGCCACCTTCACTAACTAAAGAACTTTATTTAACTTTAGGATGCAAAACTTTCTGCAAAAGTCAGGAGTGCTGCTTCGGCTCGAGGAGCTGTGAAAATGAGAGAAAACACATTCCCCCTTTTCTTTTCTTTCCTTCTCTCCCTACGGTTGTGCTTGAGTGTTTGGTAGTAAAATCCTGGTGGGATATTTTGTGCCAAGCTTTCTCAGGTGTAACCCACTGAATTGTGACCTGCTGTGGTCTGTGTTGGACTGCATAATGTAATCTAGTTAAATCTCATCTAATCTAACTTCTGTCTTAATGGCTTCCTAACAGCAGGTGGTTGACCACAGCGATGAACAACAATGGGCTCAAGCTGTGATCATCCTCACCTGAACCGAGCTTTGTCAGCATCACGGTAATGTGTTCAACAGTGGTGGGCACGCATGCAACAACCGGGCACAAAGAGGGCATTTTGAACAGACTCTGGCTTTTTCAGACACTTGTTTGCCAACAGATCAAATTTAAATGAAGTAGTCAGGCAATGAGATGGCAGTTTTGATTTTTCTTCCAGGTCCGGTGTTTTTACTGAGAAATACAACGGAAATTGTGCACAATTATCCTAAAAAGAAATTCAATTTTAAACACACTCTGCTGGTTTTTAACTGCTACATACCTTCTTAAATTCTCCAATTGAGTAGTATTCCATGTTTTACGATGACCAGATGGGCAGTTAATGCTGACATATTTTTGCTATCGCCTCAAAGAACCCCAAGCACATGGCAACGCCATCAAATAAGCAAAAACAGATTGCTTTCCCTCCATTTCTCTCCTACATCCAAGCCTCTGATATGCAGAGAGCGTGCACTGAAACACGGCAGGAAAACAAACATATATCACTGTCCTTCCATTCAAACCTCTGTGTTCTCCAAGTACCATACTGTGGTTGACATTTCACAGAGGAGCTGTGAGAGCTGTTAGCCTGACTTCAGCAGGTTGCTCAGACAAGGGGGAGACACTGGACTGCGGCATCAGCTCGGCCCCGCCTGGGAAGCTGGCACTAAGCACCTCCATAAAAAATCATCTCAAGCTCACCGCTATTATCTCTGCATTCCACCGGAGAGAGAGCTGCGAGCTGGCAGATATCCAGAGAGAGTGAAATATTACTGTGGGAGAACACATCAAGACGAGCTCCGCCAACATAAAGCTTCCACTCAGTTCAGGGGGTTAAAAAGCCCCAGAGCACGAGCTAAATGATAAGGGCCACTGCAGCACACATTAGACAGATATGCACTCCACTCCAGCAGGTGAGACTGGCTGGAAGGAAGGCAGCTGGCACCGTGGCGGTCGGTCCCGCTCGCTCTCCAGCTTTGATCATTCCTCGTCTTTTGTGGCTCGCACGCTTCCCCCGGGAATACAATTTATAGAGTCCATTAGATGTTTATGGGACATGTGTAAATCACATGAGAGCCTGCAAAGCAGCACTGACTCACCCTTTGTTCTTTTCATTATATCATCATGCAGAGCATGCTGTGTGCAGTCATTTGTCATTTGAAAGTCAACAATAAAAACAAAACAAAAAGGAGAAGCCAAAATGCGGGAGGAGCGGCTCGTTCTGCGAGGATTCATTTTCATTACAGCTCTCTTTTGAAGATTTTGTTTTAATAACATCCAAAATGTTTCAAAACCGAGTATCACAGATAATCTAACAAAGAACAGATTTGGATTAGAATAGAATAGATAAGATTAGAACTGATATGATTTAATTGGATTAAATCAAACATGCATCTGTCTACAAGTTTAAAGGCCTCTTTCAGTGATGTCACTGCCATCAGGTTTAATTAGATCAAAATTTATTCAGCATTAACCAATTTTGGGTCACTTGAGGACAATATGACGAGCTGAAGACAAAACAAAACAAATATATGTTTTTTTTTTTACGATATTTAAAATAATATTTTCTGACTAACATTTTAGCTAACAGTCTTTTTTCACATCCAGCAGACACATAGATACATTCCCTATCATCTGAGGTCTGAATATCTGGCTAATTAGGTGCCAAATGCTTGGTTATGTCCACCATCTAGGGGCGTGTCATGAAGGGAGGCATCTGATTGGCCACTAGAAGTACCACCCCAAAAGTATGATTGGCTATCCACCCAGTGAGAGGTGGGACTTCAAGTATTGTTTGAATTTGAATTACTTTCGTTTTTATTGAACTTACTGTTGGAGGCACATTTTTTTCTTTATTTTTTTCAAAATATAAAGTAAGAAAGCTTTGTTTTATATTTGTACTGTTACAGTCTGATGTGTTGTGTTTGGTAGAAATGTACATCTTTAAAAACAAGTAAATAAATGTGTTATTATGTGAAAAAATAAAACACGGCTATGAAGAACAATACTATCAGTGTTAATAGTTTAAGAAGATATGAGAAATAGAAAATTAATGCACACATACTTCATGTCACACCTGCATAAGTCACTTGCTCACTTGAGCCTGCCAAGTAAAAACACTAACTTTATCCGTGTGACGTTCAGTGTTAAAGTCTGTTTATCAGATTTGTGCTTTAGGCTGTTTTATTGAATTAATTTGTAATTAGTTCTAGAAAGTGTAAAAAAAAAAAAAAAAAAAGTCCCAGATGCTTTCCAACTTTCCTATAAGTGAGAACAAAGGCAATGATTCACTTTTTATCTGCTGTTAAAATTACCAACAGGCCCACAGGAGGGTTTAATCTCACCTGGAAAGCTCGACGAAGAACAAACCAACAACCCAGAAAAACAACCAGACCTCCGTGAAGCGGAGACAAAACAGAGATGTGATTTAGCGACTCAGAGGACGAGCTAGCTTGGACGCGTCCCAACTTTACGTCACATGACATCGTCAGTGCAAAAAAATCTTTACATCCAGGACTCTGAACGAAAGGAAACTCCTCTGACTTCATTGTGTTATGTGCTTTATCAAAGAGCACATTTCCATTACAGCCACTGACGCTAACATTGACTTAGCGAGGGAGGGTACACATTGAAATGGACTGTGATGCTGCCCTGAGTGCAGTCTGAGGTCCGTGTGTTACCGCCACCACCACCGCCGCTGCCGCCGCCACTGCAGGAATACAAAGCAATTTCCCAGCAGATCTGCGCACAGAATCGATAAATCACATTCCTGATTACTCTGCAGGGGGAAATAGAGTTTGTATTGTTTCTCAAAGACAAATGTAGGATCCAGGCAAGATAGATCTTATTTTTAGGGTTAAAGATAGACAACGGAAATCACACACACACACACAAACACACACAAACACACACACAGCCTCCCACTCTGTTTAACAGAAAACTATTTCCCCCCTGTTTGACTTTTCTCTTTCATTACACTCCAAAACTCTCGTTCCTGTTCAGCTCCCCTTCCCTTTTTTTTCCCCTACTTTTCTTCTCCGGTTTGCTCTATTTCTCTCAAGGTGGCAATTTCAATAACTCCTCCATGATTGAATCAATTGAAAGTTGCAGAGAAATCCCCGAAAGTTCACCGAAGCTCACTTTCTGTTTCCTCTACTGCGAAGTGGCCTGTCAAGTTGCTTTGTGCCGTCCGTTCAAAACGACTCAACTGCAACGCGTCCTGACAGAAATACTTTCCTCTTATATTTTCCTCCAACGTGTCAAACTGTAATTAAAGTGACGCCTTTTATGACCGAAACTTAGTTTAATGTTTAATCTTTAAAAAAAAAAAGTCCTGATTTCTTTCGTCCAACAGAAATAAAAGGACATAATGAAACACGGTGTTAATCATCATTTTCACCTTCACTTTTACTGATTTTCGGAGCCTGAATTTGTGGAGTGAAACAAACCAAACAATGAATCTTTTCTTGATGATGATTAATGTCACGCCGGAGCCAAAAACTCTGATTGCACCAGATATGTTTTCATTAATTCTACGTACATAGATCTGTCACTGATGTATTTCTCTCCAGGACAAACTGAGGTTCGACAAAGGATCAACATTGCCTTTAAAGGCCAAATTCAGCCACAGCTTCTGGGATTTCTACATCGGTTAAAAAAGTGTAGAAAAAACATGGGGTGCAATAAAAAACCTCCTACAGTGCTCCTGTTGTGCAGGAACGGAGCTCTGCACACTAATGTGCATGAAGTATGAGCAAGCAAGAACTGTTCTAAGTCTCTTAAACGTCATCATACTAAACTGTGTTACATGCAATTTTGTGACCAGAAGAAGCATCAGGGTTTCTGGTTTTGTAGCTGCAGACATAAATTTCAGGTCCATGCTGAACACACGGGCCAAATGTCACAAAATCTGTGTAACTCAGGTGCTGATCGAGTGATTCAACATGGAAAAGTTGCAGCTTGCACCTGCCACATGCACATTACTGTACAACGCTTCATTTCTGCACAGCAGGAACAGTCCTGTCAGTTTCTGATTGCACCTTGTGTTTTTATATAAACCACCATGTTATGATACGTCCATCACAACATGCCCGCAGATGAACAGATCACAACACATCAACTATTAAACTGAAAGATCACATTGATAAAAAACAACAGACTCCATCATCATATCAATCATCACCACTTGGTTTGTTAAGCAGAGAAGAAACACAACACAGCTCATAAAAAGCTCAACACCTGGTGATAAAAACACGACCGCAACAAGACGACATGTTTCTGATCCTCTTCTCCACCCTGTGTGGAGCTGCTACATCACCCTGTTTGTCTGCAATAAGATCCTTTCAAACTGAAGCCTCCTGAAAGACGTCTCTGCCCTCGTGTCTCTGAGCACGTAGTTACATGCATGAAGTCTTCCAGCCACATTTTTTCTGTTACATCTCCTTGTATAAAGAGGCCCAACAGGGAGGAAAAAGAAAGAGAGAAAGAGTGAGAGAGAGAGAGAAAATGTAGCTGGATAACAAACATGTTTTCTGCCCCTCCGGCTAAGGACTTCCTGATTGTGTCAGTCACTCAGCCCAGAACAAGACTGTGCAAAGGCTCAACGGGAGACTTTGGTATTAGTCTCATTTCATGCAGGTGTGGACACGAACAGTCTTTTCACTCTTTTCCATTTTCTATAGTAACACACGTGAAAAATACCTCCGATGATGTGAACGTTCCTCAGATGAAGTGTGTCCCCTCCACCACCGCCGCCGCCGCCGCCGCTGCCGCGCGTTAATGGAACAACTGTCATCATCGTCCATACGATCGTTTGGCATTTTTTTCTGAATAAGGCAGCGTAAATGTTTATGGAGCCCCGGAGGCACGTAAGCAAACCTGACCTCATCTCCGCAGATATGAAGCGCGTGATATCAGTGGGAGTTCAGATGGAAACTCGCTTCAACTTGATTCTGTAAATCACAGAGTCTGCTGCACTCCAATCGGACAGATGTTCGCTTTCTGTGCACAATTATAATCAGAGATCTGCATCTTGTAATAAACTGCTTGACTGAAGACATATTGGCCATATGTTGAGGGGGAAAGTTTATTTTTAGTTAAAGTTTGGAATATTATTGTGTTTCACTCATGAATATATTTTAGTATTTTTATTTGTGCACTTTTGCACTTAAACTCTGCAGCATTTCAGAGAGAAATATTGTTTTTTTACTCCACATTTTATGATTAACAACAATAAAATGTCACTAACTTTTTGTTTTTTCTTTTCTTTCACCATTTTTCATCTTTTTTCAACCTGTCCTTCATTCACTTTCTCCTTTATTTCTGTCTTCCTGCCCTTTTTTCCTCTGCTCATCTTCATTTTATGCCCTCTTAAACTAATTTAAAACAAAATCCTTGGAGATTCAAGGTTATCGCCTCCTTCGCCGAGATCACTTTGCTTCAGATAAGTTAAAATAAGTACAATTTACTGCCAGTTTCTGTTGACTTTTTGCTGAAGCAACACTTTAAATTCAGGACTTTTTCCTCTTGACATTTTCAGTTCTTTCACGATTTGAAAAATATCTTTTCCCAACACGGCGAGACACCGGCAGGGTGACACAAAGACGCCTGAACAGACCTACAAGCTGGCAAACCGGCTCCTTTGTTGCACCCATGAAACCAGACTTGCACTGGTGTTGAAAAGCGCTGAGAAAGACAGGGTTTGTGAAGGCAGCACAGCAGAATGTAGGACAGTCACTCGTGTTTGAACTCCTTCATAAAGCTCCTCGTATCAATTCCTGAATTTTTTTTTTTTTGACACAAAACTCTGCTGGTGACCGGGAAACGAGGAGCTCCGAGGAAAGTTTGAGAGAATGAGCGAGAAAAAAAAAAAAGGGGGAAACAGTGAGAGTCTGAGAGAGAAAAGCGAAGGGGTTGAAAGAGCAAAGAGTGGTGTGTTTATGTGTCTGTGCGACAGAGAAGGAGAGGTGATTACTTTGTGTTAATCTAGTATCAGCTTTCCACCACTTGGAGGCTTCACAGTGTATGACTCATTATCCGCAGACAAGTCTGTTAAATACAGATTAGACGGGGCGAGAAAAGAGGCGCAGTATTCCTGAACTTTCTCATGGAGCTCTCCTCGCTGAAACAATCTGTCTTCCCACGGGTTATCTGGACTTTTCTCTCTGATGTCGCTACTTTTTTTTTTCTTTTCCCCCCTTTTCTTCATGTGTGTGTGTTTTTTTTCTCACTCTTATCCAGCTGTGCTCCATATTTCAGCTTCTCTTTCCAGCAGATTTTAAATTGAGCCATCCCTTAAATTCATCCAAAGACACTGAAGAGGAGAGAAAAGACTTTTAAGGCTTTTAATCTGTTCCCTTTTTTTTTTATTATTTTCATGATGACCTGGTTGATTCTGAGCCGCTTGAGGCGACATATTTCTTTGTAATTACTTTCTTCGTTCATAAAGAAAATCGATAGATCTATACGAGTGAACAGACGAGTCCCGGTACAGTAACTACACATCGGCTGAGTGCTTCATTTAAATGGCAGCGCCTCACTGAATGCAAATCCAATAAGGTCTGTGTGGCCACATGCTGCCGCTGCATTTTTTATACGCAGCTGTTTATTCCAGGTATTGATGCTGCAGAAATGGTCAATTAGAGAGTTTTTCTCTGCAAAAAAAAAAAAAAAAAGAGCCCTGAGGGAATTTTTGTCAAATTTAAGATGTGATAAAAGTTTTTTCCACATCAAAAAAACATCTGTTTCATTGTGTAACTGTAATAAAACAAAGCAAACAGAGAAACAGAGAAAACCCATTAGAAGGGGGTCAAAAACCGGCAACCTGGAGTCAAAAAGAGACAAAGACAGACATTCACGTCTAAGTTTTCTGTATATTTTACTTAACTGTTTTTCCAGCTACACTGTGATGGGAAGTTTGATTGCTGCCTCATTATGATTTTTCAAATGTGCATATTTGAATCGCATGCGTCATGTGGAGTTGCTCAAGTGGCCTGATGGATGTGAAACATGCAGGACTTCAGCTCTCTGATGAAGTTTGGATAAATTAAAAAATGGAAAAGTTTCATTATGAGCATTTATTTTACTTACTATTGCAATTAATGATTATCTTGAATTCAAAAATATTCTGCAAAATGTCCGAAAATACTGAAAAACGGCCGTCAAGAATCCGAAAAGCTCACATTCACGTCTTCAGACGATTTGTTTTTGTCAAATTCACAGCTCAAAAACTCCAAACATCATAATTTAATAGCATGTGATACATACAAATGTAGCAAGTTTAGAGAGAAGAAGATGAAAGATGAAAGATGAAGATGTTTGGCAGCTTTGCTGAAAAAAAGGACAATAAATGATCAGAATAGCTGCTGATTAATCTCTGCTAATCACTTCAGCTCTAATTGTATCACTAAAGTGGATTTGGCAGTAAAAAGTAAATGATGGTGACAGTGAATTTTTTAAAGACACATTAAGAACGAACATTTTGTGACTTGCCAGATTCTTTAATTAAAAACATTTCCTTGTTGGGTTTTTTATAGTCTGTGATGTTTTTTTGTTAACCTCACAGTAAATTTAGCTTTGAAAATAAAGGAATTTCTCAGAAACAGTTTCAACTCTGACTTTCAAAACATGACTTTCTGTTATCAAGCGACCAAAATTTTGGACTTAAAAGTGAGTGAAGGCGATCGATAGAACAAAACTGATCGATTCTCGAGTCTGCGTCATGACACACTTTTTTAATAAATGAAGGTGTTTTGTAGAAGCGAAACCCGTCCGAACACATTTTCACCCGAACGATTTGCAATAAAAACAACAGGTTTTGTTTGTACTTTTCTCAGTTAATCACTGGATCACAGTCATGTTATAACAGAAGAGTTTATGGTAAATATTTGGGTCGTGGAACGTTTTGCTCCTCATGCATTTGTTTTGTTGCACAGTAGTGAACGACTTTCATTCACAGCAGTGCAAAAGGTCAAAATGATGTTCTTGTTGCGTTAAGTCATCAGAGTGACCAGCTCCTCTGTGTGTGTGTGTGTGTGTGTGTGTGTGTTATCATTGTGTAATCACTCTCATCGATGTCGGTGACATTTTGGAGAACGTAAGAACAGAAAAAACCTAAAACTCAAAGAAACACAATGATGATTGACTTTTAATGAACTGACCTGAGAAAAACACTGGGATGAAATTAATGTAAAAACTACAGTCGACATTTTATCTGTGATTTCTCGCTGATGTTCGGTCAAATAACACTGTAACTCAGCTCTGACTGAGGAGAGGAAAACTGTGTATTTGAAAGGAAAGCAAAAATCAAACCCAAGTAAATATTCATATTGGAAACTATATTCTTCATGTGTGTAAAACTGATTGTTTTCCTGCAGACTCATTATTCAGCTGACGTCCTGTGTGCTCAATCTTTGGGTCACACTGCTTTGAAACTGTTTGATTAAAGTGGAACAAATGAACACAGCCTCTATTTTCCCAATAATTTGCACCAAATGAATTTACTCTCAATCAGGAAACGTCTTTAGAATTAATAGAAAATCATTTTCTGAAAATCTAAGACGAGTTGAAACAAATCATTAACGAATTATTTGCGCTGCTTTGCAACATTTCTGCAATTGAACTTCTTGCTTCCTGCAGATGGTGAACAGCGTTTTGCACTCAGGAAGAGGCAGCAAACATAAGCACCGTGTTACTCCAAATTGTCCAATTGCAACCTGAAGCATGTTTTGCAAACTGATGTTCTGAGAATTTCTGACTAAAGATGCACTAAAAGACATTTTTCAGAGCTTTTTTTTTTGCACTACAGTGAGACAACAGGATGCCAAGTGGTTTTCATTATTTTCTATGATAAACTGTGTTTCTGTTTTGAGTTACAAATAAAAACAGATGTGAATGGTAACAAGGAGCCGAGCTGCACTCGGCAGTCGAATTCCTTTAGGAGAGACGACCTCAGATAACCTGCCTCCCCTTTGAGTTCTGGTCTTCCAGCTAACAGACAGAGCTGTCAATAAATCAGTGAAACAGACTTAATGCAAACTATCTGCAGAGTGAGTGCACTTTCGCAATAATCACACAGTTCACATAAATGCCTCTTTGCGTTTTTGCATTAAGAAAAAAAGAAATTATAAGGTTTCGAACATGGAAATGCTGATATTGTCAGAAATCAGTTCGATGGTTCCTGTTTTATAGCCGCTGAATAAATCTTTGCATAATAAAACATATATTTCCCTCAGAGAAAGAGATGTCAACACCATTAGACTCATTCAAACTTGCATTAAAAGCTTTAAAAGCCTCGTTTCAATCTGATGTTTCAATGCAAACAAAAAAAGGAGCTTTTTACAAAAAGGAACTTGATTAAATCACAGAGAGGAAGGTCAGACTCTCCACCTCAGGGCTTGTTGCTGGTTATTGTATGAAGCTCTGAGACTTTGATTACAACTTTAAATAAAGATTAAAAAAAATAGAAGAGGGGGGATACATTGATATTGCAGCAATGTACCTAAACATCCATCTTTTGTTGTATAGATTATTAACACTGCAAACACAAAAGCTTTAAGCTAAAAGAGATGTTGATAATTTTTTCTTTTTTAGAAAGAAAAGAAGAGAATAAACTGCAGTTCATGTTGCTGCAATACTAAGAATTTTGCAAATTGTTTAGAAAAGTAACATGAGTTCAGCATTAAGATAATATCATTCTCTAAATATGAGTAATAATAAAATCATAAATATTTTTAAGATTCATGTTGAGATTAGAAATAGAGAAATATAATCCTCAGGATGTGGGGGGAAAAAAACGTGGGAAAACCAAATCACTCATTTCCCACATAAAAACACTGTTGTCCATCAGAATGACCTTCGATGAGGTCATCCGGAGGCCCTGCGAGCAGATCACATGACACACCAGAGACTCACCGTGTTGAATCCTGGGAAAAGGCGGACGGCCGAGGCTGTATCCAATGGAAACGGGAGAAACTGCTTCATGCCCAGCGAGGTCTGGACCGCGGGCAGGGTGGGACGCACCAGGGCGGGCATGAGGCCATTTTGACATGTGTTACCTGCAGGAGGGAGAGCGAAAAGGCAACATGTTGAACCGCAGACAGCAGCAGAGACGGAAACCTGAGCCAAAATGTGTCAGTTCACATCGCAGTGAACCGTCACTGAGTGTTTGTTTCGTCTGTGTCAGAATCTCTCCGGTTTCTTTTTGCTCTGTGTAACTTCTTATCTGTGTGACTTGTGCTCGTTCTTACAGTTGATTAGATTTAAATTGATGCCAGGTGTAAAAACAACCTTTCCCCGTTCTGCTCAGTGTGTCGTAACACATGTGATAGCATGGAAATCCCCAAAATCTCCAATCTGGATGCTTTAAATGCTTCAACTCTGGAAAAAAAAACCCAAAAAACCTTGAATCTCATAACTTTTGGGAAACTTCCATCATTTCAAAGTAAAAAAATCACTTTTTTATACAAAGTTTTTATTATTTTATTTCAAATCCTAAAGCTCCATTATCTATCTCATATTTCAGGCTTTTCCAGGCGTTTGCAGCCAACGTATAATGTTTATGTCAAAACAATCTCAAGTCAAGGTTAAGTTCCTCTGAGCTTCCAAAAGCTCCAAAGGTGGAAAGAGCCAGTTTAAAAGCTCTAAAACAGCCTCTTAATGCACCTGCAGTTGAGAGTAGTTAGTCACAAAAACTGAACTTTAATGCTGAAATAAATTAATTAGAGATTTTTAATTTTTATTCACATTTTTGCATCAATGTTTAATCACAAACTGTTTGGTAAAATGCCACTAAAATCACACTTAACAGCTTGAATTATGGGAATTTTCATTATTAAAGCTACATGTGCAAAGCATGTTATGATATGTTATGATATGATAACGGCACTAAGATAACTGATAACGGCACGGTCCATTTTTCATAATTAGTACTTTCACTCTTGATATGTAACTACATGCTAACACTTGCTTATTTGCTGTATCTGCTAGTATTTATGCTGACACAAGTTTAATAAAAGTACTGTAACTTGTAAGGGAGTTTTTTTTACACTTTGAGGTCATAACTGTTACTTTTACATAACAAAAGTGTTTGAACTCTGTAACCGCTGAGGCCGACTGAATGGTCTCCATTACTGAAAATTGGCTTAAATAGTGTATCTGTGAAAAACTAGCTGCAGGTTTTGTGAGTTTGAGCTTCTTCTTCTTTTAATCACAATCAGACCCACATCACGCTGAGAAGCAGTTCTACGTGCAGATGACCACGGCGTGATGCCGCGATGATGTTTATCTCCATGAAACAGATGTTCTCATTCTGAAATTGTCGCCACAAAAAAAAAAAGAAAAAAAAAAGCTGATGTGGAACGACTGCAGCAGGCACAGTGTGTCTTATGAGATGATTCAATGGCAAGAGAGGCCTGGCCCACACATCTCTAGGAAAAACAAAAGTAAATACTTCACTTTTATTGTCATGTGAGTGCGCCACGCCAGCAGAGAGCTTTATAAACCACCAATTGGAAACAGCACAAGGCTGATTTCAACACGGCGGAATTAAGAAAAAAAAAAAAAAAAGCCAGAGAAACCCGTCAGAGTCTTCCAAAACATTAGAAATTAAAGAAGCCGTTTCACAAAGCTGTAATGAGAAACAGAGGGATGATTTTTTTTTTTTTTTTTTATAATCGCTGCACATTTAACAACAGTGGAACTCCGGGCCAGCGAGGCTGTAAAGAGCTGGCAGATACAGTATCAAACCACCGTCCGGAGACAAGCAAAGAGCCACATTTCTGTCCCCGGGGAGTGGTTAGGGGTAAATAAAAAGCAAAAAGTCATAAATACGAGAAGAGAAGAGGGAAAAACCACAGAATGTCCCCCCTTCTCTCTCTCTCTCTTTCTGTCTTCTGTCGTTTTCCCCCAAGTCGCCGGAGCGCTGCCATCTGTTGGAAAAAGAACACATGCCGTCTCTCATGTGGAGGCACGTCCGAGTCCCAACTTCAGCAAAGCATGTCCTTCTGCAGGGATCAGCCGAACCGTGCCATCTCTCGACATGCCGGCATGACGTCAGCCTGCAGGCACGCCTCGCCTCGCGCCGGGGCCAAAATCCACCGTTCACAGCTCCGACATGCAGAGTCAAAACAGGTCCCGCTCAAAACGCAGCAGGGCTGATGTTATGGGATCAGTCTGCAGCTGGATGAGGGGTGACCAAAAACTGAGATGTGAACATGTTTGATAGGTTTGGGTTCCATAAGTGACAGGAGAATTAATCCGAAATGTCACGGTGGCTGAAACGTGGGAGTTTTTCTGCTCTGAAACATCACACAGAGGTGATTAGCTCCACCAGTGGATGAGAAATCACAGCGAGGTCTGAGAGTTTCTGTATAGAAAAATGTATTTAAATCCTTAACTTAGCTAAAAATAGTAATAACAGAGTTTGAAAACACTCTCTTAGAAGCAGAAACCCTGTTTTTTAAGCTTTTCCATCTACAGAAGTGCATAAATGGACTCAGATTGAGCTCTACTGTTTCCTCTATTACATAATCTTATTGTGTTTTCACTACTTTTCAGTGTTTGATAGATGAAGTTGGTTAAACAGGAACAATGTGATCAGTTTTCCAGGTTTCTGCAATATTGCATAAAATTGTGCTGTATGCTGATCATGTTATATATATTAACAGCCATGCTAGCAGCTCTGTGATGCTTTAATGCTCACAGTGACGATGCTAACATGCTAAAATGCTAAAGTTTAGCAAGTATGATGTTTAAAAAGATCAGCATCCTAACACTGTGACAAAGGGAGCTTTTATCCATGTTTTTCAGTTTTCTTTCTTGCAAAATCTAATGCACAAATACATTTCTATGTTAATAAATTCATCTGTCTGTCTTCAGTTGTACATGTATGTGTGTATTAATTGTATGTTGGGCTCCCAGAATTGCCAGAACGTCGGTGACCTACACTAATTACTGTCCCTGAACGTGTCCCGTGTCCCGTGTTGACACAGACGGAGCACTGAAGCACTGCAGGCTAACATATGCTAATTAGCACTAAACACAAAGTACAGCTGAGACAGATGGAGACGTCATTTGTTTCGCAGGACGTTTATCCCGAGTTCATCCTGAAAATCTGAAGCAAATTTAATGACCACTGATCTGAAAGTTGTGGAGGCATTTCTGTCTGGATCAACTCTCATCCTTTGACCCTCAGTGTGAAAAGTCTTTAAACTTGCTTTTTTTCACTGGTTTTCACCTCCTCTCACCCTCACACACACCTTGCTCAACCTCACACTGTTTGAGATAAAACAAGGCAAACTGTGCGGTTTCAAAAATCCAGCAAACATGCCCGAACACAAGATCGCATTCCAGCAGCAGGAGTTATTGTTTCAACTCTCTCAAGCCTGATCATCTGTCACCATCAGCAAAACTAAAGCATATGAGGCCGAGCAGGAAAATGAGCCCGCGGCTGCTAATCTGAACTCCAACCTGAACCTTTGGGCAGCAAACTCACTTCAACAAACTCCAGCACCGAGACAGAAACAGCCTGGTGCAGCAGGCTCCTGCAGGAAAACACAGATGGCATCTGTAATTATCAATTTGTTAGAAGTGTCAATATTTGACTTGAGTTTCTGCTGAAAATGTTAATATTTGAGTTCTGTGGACAGCTTTTAAACGCTGCCTCCACCGGCGGAGAGCAGGGCCCAGGTGGGCTGAGCCTCTGCAGCTGAAACCGTCATCTACTTCGCACAAAGAGTCGCTCCAAGCTGAGAGGTCGGCAGGTTACTGTCATTAAAAACGACTAGCAGATGATTGTGTGAGCAGCCCCGGAGTTTGGCAGCATAAAAACCGATGACTACGGACTATGAGCTCTTCATGCAGCCACTGACAGCAAATATGCAACGGTTAAATATGAGATTTATAAATGTTTGTCTATGTAAAAATTTAACCACAAACTCATATTTAAGGCCACACAGAGAGCCGGAGAAGAGTGGCTCCTTTCGATCCGAGGCTCTCGAGTAACAAGCCTGAAATCTGACTTACATAAAGTATTGAAATGTAATAATTTATGAGAGTCTGGCCTCAGATCAGATCAGATCAGCTGCTGGATGCACATACAACACAGACCTCCACCTCCTCCCTGTAGGCTTTGGACAATGTTCCCGTGCTGGAACGTCCTATGTGCTGCATGATTGTTTGATGAGCTGTGAAGAATATGCAACATAAGCACATTTTGACACATTGAAGGACGTTCTTCGGGGTAAGGCAGGTAATAAAGTAGGACCTTAAAGCTGCACTAATCAATATTTTCATATTTACAACAGACAGAATTACCAGGTGTGGTGTGAAATTTTCTGCTAGTAGAGAAAAAACCTGCAGAAAATTACCTGCCAACCCTGCAGGTCCTGTCAGGAATACAGACTGTCATTTCAGCATCTTTCCAACTGAGATTTCAAGCTGCAAATTGAGCTGTTTTTAGCTAAACAGCACTAAAAAACCTCATCTGTGCCACCTGTCCGGCACCAAGTTAGCAACTAGCTTTAGCAGCTAATATGATGGACACCAAATCAGAGTTTACAGGAAAGTGAACAGCAGTTTCACTCATTAGGTCACTGGTAATGACTCTCGGATAATCATCTCGGAAGCATTCACGTGCTTTTGAAGTCACGATGTTGAAAGAACATGAATGCTTCCAAGACAGTGTGTTGATAGCTTTTAAACGCGAGGTTGATAGTTACTAGCATTTTGTGACAATTAGCATCCCAGTGCAGATGCATGTTGCTATCCAAGAATGCTGAAACTGTTTATATTCGTGATTTTACCCATTTGCTGCACCTGTACATTCCCTAAAACCACTACAAACAGTGCTCTACCTGACCTGTTTATGCTAAAGAATTACTTTTCTAACTAATGTAGGTCACAATACATGGACAGCAACTAACAATATACCACATTACAGATTATATGTAAGCAAAACTTGATACTTAGTCTGTGAATTAATAAATGGTTTCTTAATATTAACCACATGCCGTCCTTTGTCTGCCATTTTTCGGGGAATATGACGTCAGAATCAAGTGAAGTCGGTAACTTGTTTACCAAAATTATCTCCGACCTTCTGAGTTGTTTTTTCCGACATGTGGTGGCATTAATGTGAATTTACCCAGTCGGTAAGTCATTTGTCCAATTTTTCTCAGAGCTGGATGAAATGCCAAACAAACACTTGCGTTGCTCCATGTGTAAACAGTCTGCTAACGCATTAGAAAAATGAAATTTCTATGGTGAAAATATGTCAAAAAGTTATGATTTTTGGTTTCTTTCACCGAGCTTAAAGAAGCTAATTTATGCAGTTTTGAAAACCTTATCATGTCAGACGAAATTCTGCTTCGGGGGATTCATGCTTCTAAAACCTAATTTTAATTTATCAAATTTCCACAAACCAGTTGACTCTGTGAACCGGAGGCCTCTGAAGATGCTTTTTTTTTTTTTTTTCTTTTTTTTTGCCTGGCTTTGCCCAGAAGTGTATCAATGTAGAACTGAGATGAGATCTCGACTGGTGGAAATACTTGGAACGGATCAGAATTGATGAACGTTTTTAGCCACTGGCCTTTGTTTATCCATTCTCTTTGAGGCTGCGTTTAATGATGCAGCACATACAGTATGAGACGCTGAGAGCAGCTCATTGGACAGGATGTGTGGTTACTGTATCATGACATGCTTCTGTCCTCCGCATCGCCCTTCCTGAAAGATTCACTTGTCTGAGCTCAAGCGTTTTTACTCCTGCGGCAGTACATCGAGAGAGAGAGAGGCAGAGAGTAAAAATGATGTCTGGAGGACGCCGACTGGCATTAATAATTAATCATCTTGTGCAGCTCTCCTCCACCTTACGCCTCCTCTTAGTGTCCTGAACTCCGGCTGCTCCTCCTATACGAACTGTCCGGAGAGTCCGTGGAAAAAAAAACAAGATCGCTCTTGCAGACCTGTCATTTTCTCTCGGCAAACATAAATCCAATTACGAGATAAATCTGAATTCTGATGAAAGTCATTTGTATGCTGATGATGTTCCAGATGTGATTAACACCTGTGTGTTTTCTTGAGTTTGCTGATTGTATTCTGCGACCCTTAACTTGCTCCCAGATCAGCGTTTCCCTTCAAGCCGGGAGGATAAAATCATTTCACCCCTATTAAATCTAACAAAGTGACTACAAAGGGTGGATTTAAGACATTCATTTATTTTATTTTTTTTTAAAGAAATAATTCCACCGATTTTCCAATTAACCTTTGCAGGATAAGGTCTGATTTCTTGTGAAACTCCATAAACCTCTCAAGCGTGTTGCATTTGGCTTCAAGCTCCATAACACACATACACACACATGCTGCCTCCATCCTCCTCAGATTAGCTTACTGTAGCTCTTGCTGCTGTCATGATGTGTTGCTCACTAATAAACACAGCTGTCTCTGAATCAGATCCAGTAATTTTCTTCCCATGCGCTCTGTAATCTGAGGTTAACCAAAAAGACGTTTACGTGCTGCTAAAAGCCGACCGCAGAGCCAAACACACACCGGATAGATTTCCTCCGGGCCTTCGACTCACCAACACTAATAGCTTGTATGATTGCGGCACACACTCAAGACCCGGCAGCCTGCTGTGTTACAGTCCCTTTACAGCCTGGTTTTCATGTAAGAGGGGCATTTCTTTTTGATCTGGATCTGGGTTTTTTTTGTTTTTTTCCCCCCATTTCGGTGTCTTGTTTCAAAGAGGTCAGGATTGTCGCCCGTCTCCTCTGTTGTTACATCACCTGTTTTTAATCACTTTATAACAGGAAACATGTTGCAGGTAAACCACAGCGATGCAGAGCTGGTAAACAAACAGTGTTATTAATCTTTTAGGAGATACCATCTCTTTTCTCCGTGCAGTGCACTCAGGACCGGCTTCATAAATGTTGAAGCGATGCACATCCTGTACACAAACACTGACCTTTACTCCTCCTGGTTTCATTGTTGTTTTACACTGAACGTTGAAGATAAGATGGTTGTTCAGTCTGACAAAAAAATTCAAACGAAACAAGCAGAAGAAACAGATCCAAGAAAACCTCCCAGAGATGTTCTTGGGTTGAAGGCCAGGAGGCTTCTCCTGCTTTTCACCCATCATGTTAGCAGGTTAAACGGGGCCAAATTCCAGACTTATCCTGCATCACCTTTTGTTTTCGCCTTGCTTTTTTCCAGGAGCTTCACACCTGACCGACATCGGCAGGGGATCTGAAAGAGCTGAAACTGTCTCTGCACCTGACAGCTTATTCATTTATAAGCACCCAACAGTCCCCCCCCCACTTCTTCCTCCACCACCACCACCACCACCACCACCTCCTCTGTGTATGGCATAACAAGAGAAAATCCTTCCCGCTTTTACAAGCCACGGTCTGTAACTTCAGATCGCTTTAATCCCCGGGATAAAAAAAAAAAGGGAAGAAGGAAGAGTCTTTCATTTAACAAATCACCCCCTCACAACTCGGGATCCCTGTGTAATTATTCCTCCTCTGTGACTGTAAGCCAGCCATGAGAAGAGCACTTGACGAGAAGCCGCTTCGCGTATTAAGTCTCCATAAGCCTCCTCCAGTCTCTTCCACAAAAAAACTAACAGAGGGGGGCCTTTCTTTTCTTTTTTTTTTGGTCTAAATTTCTGTAAATATCACTCACAGAATATCAAGTGGCTCTCGAAGCTTCAACTCCAATCCGATCTTATTATTCCGGATTCCTACGTACAGTCACAACTGTAAGCAAAGCTTGGATCCTCTGCAGCTTTTCCCACCTGGGATTCAGTCCGAAAGACCCGGAGCATGAGCCTGAGGACGGGGGGTGGGGTGGGGTGAGGGGGTAACCTGGCGAGCAGGTTCATTCAGTATTTTTTTTTTATTTAAGGAGCACTCAGTGTGTAACTTCATGCTTTCTTTCTTTTTCCTTTTGTTTTTTTATGATCTGCTCTTAAACAGCAACCGGCTCTCCGAATCCATCGTCCGTAGGTTCAAGAACAAGTAACAGGCTGACTGAAACACATTTACATTTACGGAAGGGGGGGGGGGCACGGACTTATTCTTTGCATATGACTGTGATAAAGCACACACACACACACACACACACATATGCACACACTGAAAACAGGTCTCTTAGGTGTGTAACTTCACACGCCTCTCCTTTAATGGAAACCAGCACTTCTTCTGCTTCTGCTTTCAGTATCCAGAACAAGTAAGAACAGATTGAGATGAAGGATGAAGCGCAGACACACACTCTTTCTCTCTCACACACACACACACTTAGACGCACACACCACACACACATGCAAGGCTGAGATTATGCATCTCAACACACAAACAAACACACAAAACTCACCAAAGAACATGCTGCTCTCCATAGCTCCTCAGGCTCGGGGGTCTGCTGTATTTCCTCTCTGGTGCCCTGCCAGTGTGTGTGTGTCCATGGACGGCAGCCTGTGCATGTCTCATACACTCCCTCAGGGGTGTGTGCGTCCGTGCATCTGTGTGTGTGTGTGTGTGTGTGTGTGTGTTCAGTCCAACGGCAGCGTCAATGGCCGGTCTGCATGCTGCACTCTGCACGCCGCTGCTGTCTGTAGACCTCCGTATCTGCCTCTCTCTCTCTCTCACTCTCTCTCCTCGTTCTGGTCCTCCCTCGCCTGTCTCGTCCCCTCCCCTCCTCTTTAGCTCTTCCCCTCCTTCTCCTCCTCCTCCTCCTCCTCCTCTTCTCTGGCCCCTCCACACACACACTGGATCCCGTCGCTCCTCTCCTCTCTCACTCTCTCTCTCTCTCTCTCTCTCTCTCTCTCTCCGAGGTGTCTATCTACATTTTCCAGCAACAGCCTCTTCTCCACAAATGCCTCCCTCTCTCTCTGGGTGTCTCATCTTTGTTTTATGTGTCAACCAAACCTCCCTCCTCTCACTCTCTCTCTCTCTCTTTCTTTTTTTTTCTTGCTCTCACTCCTCGCTCCCCCCGCTGTCTCTCCTTTATTTGATCTTATTCCCCTTCCCCTGCTTCCATCTCCTGCTCGCTCCTTTTCTTTTTTCCCTTTATTCTGTCTGTTACCTCGCTCTCCCCCCACTCCTCTCTCTCTCTCACTCTCTCTCACTTCCTTACCTCTTTCTGTTTCCACCTCAGTAAATATCTTGTGTTTTTTTTTCTCTTCACATGCTCTTTTTGGTCTCTTATCGTTTTCTACTTTTTAACTCGGCACATTTGCATACATACCTAAAAAAAAAAAAAAAAAAAAGGTGGTTGTTGGAAGAATTCAGGTTGTGTTAGAAATTTGGTGATACATTGGAAAGAGGCCAGAATATTTCGTATCAAAGTCTTGGACCCGAACGTTTCAGTCTGTCAGCTGTTCGTAAAACCTTTTACTAGGAGAACGTTAAAAATACAAGATGCCTGGATGGTTTGGTATCCTCTCAGTGGCGTCTAAAGCTTTAAAAAACAATATTTTTATATTATGGTTAATGTAAAACACGTGAAAGGTAAGAACTGTCTCCTGACCGCAGTTCTCTTTCAGCTCTGTGGAGCATTTTAGCCTCTTTCAGCTCATTTTTTGCCTTTAACAACCCACAACTTTTGTCATTTCCCTCCTCCATGACACCTACCTGCTGTGTTATATTTTAATCTTTTTAATCTGAATAGTGTCTGCTTGTTTTGTTTTGGTTTTGTCTGTCTGTCTGCTCGGTCCCCTTCACACCTGCCATCTGTCTATCTTTCTCTTTCCATGCGAACCTGCTCATCAAGATTTTACCACAAGAAACTTTCACCACAACTATGCAACTAGACTACTTTAGCTTTAACTGTTTTAATGAACTCTCATTGCACATTAAGCAGCAGACGAGATAAAGTTTGTATGAACGTAACATGTTCAGCGTTTGTGTCCAACATGCAAAAACCGTCCTGCCACGGAGCCTTACGAAACATCCGGTCATGCTGTGAAACTATCGCATTTCAGGCTCTAAAAGTACTTGATTAGATTAAGGTAAGAAAATAAATATTGGATCAGGTTTAGAAAAGATCTGCACACGGATGGTTTAGATTAGGACCAGATCTTTGGTCTGACACTTAAAATGAACTCTAGACCTTTAAATGACGGACATGTTTGACCTCAGACTCTAAAAAAACCTCCCACATCTGTACGAGACGCCGAGGATGAAACGAAGCGTCGGTTTTTGACACTCTGGGAATGAAACCAGGCTGTGTGACGGCACAGTTTTTCCTTATAGAGTAAATTTTTACAAAAAAGTCATCTGCAATTTATGCTCATAGGGGTTTCTCTCTGTTTTTGTCAGATTTTAATTAAATTATTTTCAACATGGATGCTTCGCCACATGTAAGGATCTTTCCTTTCATCCGCCGCTCTGCTGTCGCACTCAAACTCTCCCCGTCTGAAGTCTGCACTCCGGCAGAAATACAGCAAGTTAATCAGGTTTCTCTAATCGCCTACACCAATTATGGAAACCAAGTTTCTTGTTTACACACCGTTAAAGAAATCAGATTACTGCGGCGAGCCGACTATAAATCAGTGACTTAAGTGCATTAAAAGTGCACTGATTGATTCTGTCTTTTTTTTGTCTTTCGCTTCCTGCTTTTTACACTTTCATTGCATCCTTTGTTGATGACACTCACTCTTTTGTTTTCTATCTGATGCTCACACACACACACACACACACACACAATCCCAGACTGCCTTTTTTGTTGCACTTCGCTCCCTTCTGTCTTGTTTTGCTCTCACTTAGTCACTATCTCACTCTCTCACTCTCTCTCTCTCTTTTTCGTTTCATGATTCGTTTTTCTTCTTCTCTGGCTGGTTGTAATCAGACTCAACAGGAGCTGATATCAGGCTGCTGCTGCTCTGCTTCTGCAGCCATGAGACTCTGCTGCTGCTCGCCTCTATCTGCAGCCTTCACACACACTTAGCACACACACACACACACACACACATGCACACACACATTCAGAGGGTTATGAGAAACCTCACACAGGCTTCAACTACACACACTCCCAGATAGAGATGCACACATGCAGACAAGCTCACAAGAGATATGTATACAGTCTGCTCTAAAGTACACACACACACACACACACTAGATAGACATTCACTGTTTACACCCGCTTTCACAAAACATATATAAACACACATACACAGACTCTGCTAAACATTAACAGCTGCAAAGGACACAAAAATGTACACACATTAAAAAAAAAACCACACAATTGTTCCAACAAGCTTCCCTCATTTTGTGCCACGCAAGGAAAATATGAATTACATGAAAATTATACATTAATTTATAAATAGTTGCATCAGATATGAAGATTGTGATGGTGATAGTGATGATTGGTGGCTGTGTGCTGCAGAGTTACACCTCCATGTGTCGGCTCTGTTCTGTCGGATGAAAAAGTCTCATCTGGTGAAACTGCGAAAAACATCTTTTATGTTTTTTTTTTCTTCAAACCAGCAGCACAGAAGAAGCTCTAAGCTGATAGAAACGTCTTCTGACAACAACAGCAGCAGTGTTTTTCACTGACAGCGTTTTTCCAGTTTGGCTTTGTGTTTATATTGTGGTTTTATTCTGTGACTCAAATGTCATCATGAATGCAAAAATGATGATTACACAACTGGCACCGACTGAGAGGTGGGTAACTCAGTGCATGTCATCGCTGGTTTGATTTTTTCACTGTTTGTTAGTGTAAGAATGGTTTTTGTCTGCTTCATCCACACAAACTGTGTGGGTTTTTTGTCTGCGGCCCTTCGAATTATTAATTGTTTGTTTGGTTTCGCTTTTTTTTTTTTTTTTTTTTTTTGTGTCTTTCTGCTGGATTCGAATCATGCATCAGAAGAGGCAGAAACACTGGAGCTTCATGTTCAAACAAACACACTTTTACTGCTTTTTACAGCTGCATCTGTAACCAGATCTTAATCATAAACTGTATAAATAGTAGACGGGGCAACAATGATGTCACTCAGTGGTTAAAATCTTCTTTTTTAGAGCAAGATGTGACCTTATTTGAACAAAAAGGTGGAAAATTCTTTGCTGCAAATGAATTAGTGACACCTAACTGACTTTAATTTAGAGCTGCTTAAGCGACCATGTCCTTAAATATGTCCACCTTAAGGTTAATTATAGTTAAACATGTGGGATATATTAAAAAATTATCATCAGTCATTCAAGATTTGTAATAAACAGGAAAATTAACCAAAGAGATCAAAACCACGCTTTGTTCCAGGCTTTAAACATGGTCATTTCTGCTGTAAAATGTGTCATTTAAATTTGGGGCTCTATGGAGATTTACTCAGTTTTGGAGCCCCGAGTGGCCGGTTGAGGAACTGCAGCCTTTGAAACTTTGACATAGCTGCAATTTTTCAACCTCAGATGTTGCTGCTTGATCCCAGTGTGTGAATAAGTTGTACATTGCAAGAAAACATTGAGGTTCAGTGGTTCAAGAGCAAAGATGGAGGAGGTTGAATCATGTAAAATACATGATTTTACACAGGAGATTACTACATGGGCTCAGTTTATTTGAAAATTATTGCATCTGTCTTCAAATTTTTCATTTTGCCTGATTTGAGTTAAAATCAGCTTTCGACATCCTGTATTACATCATCTATGAATAAATATTTAATGCACATTTTTTTGAGATTTTTCGGGTATAAAAACATACCACCTGAGGCTCGTCCATGTGTGCAAAAGAGGATGACAGTGCACATATTTGCACCTGTGTCTGCAGATGTGTTTTGTTTGAACAGCATTAAAAAACAGAAGCTCAGATTATCACGAGGGTCTCAGCAGGATCGCCCCTGCGTGTCTGTGTCTGTGTTTGTCTCTGTTCCGGTGTTTATGTCTATTTCTGCATGTGTTTAACCTCCACTTGGGTTTTGGCTCAGTCTCTCTCTCACACACACACACACACACTAACACACACATTCACACACACACACACACTCTGTCTGATTGGGCCACTGTAACGCTGCTGCTGTTGCTGCTGAAGGTCAGACAGAATTGACCGCTCCTGAGCTCCGGCCCCCCCTGGTATCGACTGCGAATGAGAAGCCTGCTTGATCAAAGCGATGTCTGCTTGTGCACGCACACACACACACACACACACACACACACACACAGATATCCAGCCAGACAGTGGGTGACATCATCAGCTGTCTCCTCACGGGTGAAACAACAAATAAAAAGATACAGAATCAAATGCGCCTGTGATTCCTCTTCGCTATCATCCCGTTCAGGCTCTTCTGCCGCGGTCATTCCGAACAGCACAGATGTTTTCAATTAATCCTGAATTCCCATTTTCCCTGTGGGGGGGGGGGGGGGGGGGGGGGGGGGGGGGGGGGGGGGGGGGGGGGGGGGGGGGGGGGGGGGGGGGGGGG
>JAQMCX010000056.1:3717243-3731130 GCA_029814765.1 Acanthurus leucopareius | reverse complement strand
GGTCATTCGAAAACACAATTTTTTTTTAAATTAATCATTATTTCCCTTTTTCCCGTTGACCCCCCCCCCCCACACCCACCATCCCCCCATTACACCCCCCCCCCCCCCCCCCAACAGTGTCCAGCTCCAGTAAATAAGTTCTTTTCTGTTCTATATCTGAAATGGCAGCTCTCCCTCTGCCTTCTCCTTCCCCTTTTGTCCTCCCTCCTCCCTTCCATCCTCCATTCCTCTTTATCCCCCTTTTCTTCCATCCTGATGTCCTCTGCCGGGCACCGGCTGTGGCAAATATGTTTTTTAACCTTGACTCGCAGGTGTCGGTGGCAGAATGGGGCATTATTTGTCACCATAAATAGCGGTTAAGCAGCGGCGGCAGCCCTGCAGGAAAAGCCCCGGCGTGCCTGCATGCGAGTGCAGCCCAGGATACTTCATTAATCTTGCTGTCACTTCCATGACGCTTTTCATTAGTTATAAGGCTATCTGATCAACAGGCAGACTCTCGACTTTTCAAAGTCCACCGGCAGCCGCAGAGAGGAGAGAGGAGAAGCAGAAGAAGCAGAAGAAGAAGAAGAAGAAGAGGAGCTGGAGGACTGTGAGGAGGCAGAAAAAGCAGAGAGATGAGACTCGCAGAGCATCAAAGGAGGACCTCTGATTGTCTTGGCCTGAAACAAATCAAAGTCTTGTGGGAGGTCGACCCATGTGGCGCCGGCGAGGATCCAGACGACCCTTTTCACAGAAACACTACGTGATACACAAGTTTCTTCTCGGGTGCGTTCGAGTCCTTATTTTCTTTCATTTTTCCGCTTCCTTTCCCCGACACTAATTGGCTCCTTCTCTCAGCCTTTGTCACCCCTCGTTTACTCGATTAGGCTCACCTGATCAGCGCTTACTTAAAGGCCGCTCTCCCTCTCACTCTCCCTTTTTCATCTCAGCATGAGGCGGCAGATCTGATTCAAGCGGCCGGTGTGTGTTTTGTTCTCTCTTTTTATTTTTATAAACCCAGTTCCTTTGAGTTTGGGAGAAAAACAAACCTCATTTCAGAGGATCCTGGTTTTATTTCCAAACAGTCTGATCTGAAGCCAACGATGATCAGCTGCTTCTTCTCACCCTAAACCTTCAATTTAACAACTTAAATAATTAAAATTCAGGACTCTCCATGTGTCAATAAATCGAATCTGATCACCAACTACCTCTTTTCTCAAAACAACCAAAAACTGTCTGTCAGTGGGTTCAAATAATCACTGAAAAGCTTTAAAGATTTAGCAGATTTTGAGGTTTAAACTGACAGTTTCATGAAATTAAACCTGTTTCTTGTTGCTATTTATGGCAAACATTTTCTCCGGCTGCAGCCAATCAGAGTGTTTACATTCTGTGATAACGTCTCTGTGAACGGCAGCAGTTTTCTCTGAAACTCCTGCTTTGCATTCAAAGTCTCTTCACCTGCATACGATTCACAGGAAACTGTGCATGCATGTAATCTAGATTTACTGGTTCTCATTACATCTCATTGATATCAGCTTTCATTTGCTCTGTTTAATCTCCTGCAACATACAAAGCTGCATCGCGTTACCGCCTGCGAAAACTCAACATTTGCTCCCGCTGCACATCGAACGTGCACAGTTTCAGCGTGAAGCAACAACAAGAAGCTCTGAGAGAAACCGTTCATTGAAAAAAAAAAGATGCACAAAACATTTTCTGCATTTTTCAGAAGTTTGAATTCTCACGGGGAGAAACGGGAAAAGACGAAGCAGCCGCAGTGAGCTGTGAGATGAAGTGCTGCAGTTTGTTTGGCTGCACTGTGAACAGAAACAGCAGCATTTCCCTGCTGTGCTGCTGAAAAAAGCAGCTGATCTTTGAGTTTTTGTTATTTATTTAATTGCACTTTCAACTAAAACAGTAACTGTGTGTGTCACCAAATAAAGTAGAACTCAAGAATCACAACTTTAAGGGTATTTTACTACAATAACAAGCTCTTATTTGGGGTTTTATTTGATCTTTATTCCATAAAAAAAGCCAAAAAAGGAAAAAAAAAGACATTAAGAAATATGGAAGAATTTGCAGAATCTGAAACATCTGTAAAGATTTAATTTTTTTTCGCTGTATTCGCGTCCAGGTTCAGGTTGTTCCCATGCAGACGCTCTAACTCGTATATTTCTGTCAGCTCGTCCTCACTGACAAGTCGGTGTAATGCAAGATGTTGTAATACTCTGTAACATCTATTACCACCACACCTCTCCGGAGCCCCGAACTGAAAAAAAAGTCATGAAAACAGCAAAGGAGAAGAAAAATAAATGTAAAAAAAAAAAAAGATTAATGCATTGAAGCGTTTCGTTTTTATTTGCTCGGGTTCAAGGAGACGTTGTGAGTCAGTCATGGAGAGAAACATCAGAAACTGGACACCAGATTAGAAAAAAGCTTGGAGTACTGCGAGTTTTCCCCCGCTGACGGATGACTGCGGCGGAGGCTCCACGCGCTGCACGGCTGCATTAAACTTGCACCGTGTCGAATGTGGCTTGTGTGTAACCCACCCACTTGTGTGCCGACGGCGGTGGCGGTGGCGGCGGTGGTGGTGGCTGCTGCTGCAGCGGCCCCGCATCCCTCCCACTAAGCCTTCTGGGATTGAATATGGTTTCCCACCATTTCCTCTCCATGTGTTTTACATCACAGGGTGAAAAAAGAAAAAAAATAGCAAGCAGGCGGCAGATTAGCGCTCATACCTGTAGGGGAGAAAACGCTGGAAGAGCTTTTATCCTGAAATTCGATACGCGCCAACAGAAACAAGTGGCGGTAGATTGAATCGGACCTGGCGTGCAACTAAAGCTCATAACTGTTTGCAGCTACAGTGATGAGTCATCCAAAAAACCCTCCGTGTTGAGAATAATTCCATATTTTTTTACAGGATATTTCATAAATGTTACCCAGATTCTGACTAATAGTGGCGGCATTTTTTCCTCTCTGGGACTTCCAGGCAGCAGTTAAGAAAATAACACGTAAAACGGCTGCAGAAACACCTTTAACGGCTGTCAGACTGAAGGAGGGATAGAAATGGAGACTCAGGTAATCAGGCTGAAAACGCTGCAGATGCAAACTCCAACTTGGTCCCTTTTCTCTTGGAGTTTCTCGGCAGAGCGGATCAAAGCGTCCTGGTATCGCTTTTCAACATCAGCCACCACAAAAAACCCCCCGTTTTCACCCAATGAGGTAATCGAAAACAGATCATGTACAGTTCAGATAAGTCAGGACGCCCTGCATGAGCGCAGTGACTGTTAGCAGGGAGGTTCGAGAGCACGAACAAGAAACCAACAGAGGAGTTTAAAAAGAGACAGAGTTTTGATTTTAACAACCTTTCAGAGGCAAAAAAGTGATGAGTGTTTCCTCTAAGAACGTTTTGAAGGACTTAAACTTCAACATGAGATGAATATCACTGATAAGAACCTCTTATCTCCTGACCGAGGACTTTTTCAGCATATGGGAACCAGCCTGTGAGACTTTAGACACTGCAGATCCGATCCTCCCTCCCCTCCTCTTCCTGTCCTTAAGTCCTTATCTGCTTCATCAGCAAAGGACACATAAATAACATGAATGGAACAAAGCACATGGCTCTGACAGCAGGGCTGTGCATCGCATGTGTGATGATGTTCGAGCCACAAAAACACTCAGTTTTATAGCTTCAATCTCAGAGAAAGACGTTGGTTTTGGTTTGAATGAACACATCTTGTCTTATTTTACCAAATTCCTTTTTTTTCTAAACGTCAACCAAATGCTTCAAGCTGCCAAAGATTAACTTTACAATCTCACTTTTGTTACCAACAACGACATTTTACATGAAGACAAATGAAAAGTCCTGTCAGTCAAAGTTTGCACGGATATATTTACTTTAAGTCTCTGTTGATAATAATGGAATCAATGAGGACTTCTGTTGAAATTTTATATTGAAAACTAGAAGTAAATAAAGAAATTGCTTTGTATTATCAAGAACTTAGACTCAAACTCAAACACATCTTCATAAAAAGTAACTTTACTGAGAACAGTTGATATTTTTGCACTTTGATTCTGTATTACTGCAACAATAAAAAAACTAAAAGCTTCATAAACATGCTGACGACTTTAACTTCATAAATTAGTCAGTAAATGAAGAAAAAAACAATCGACAAACTTTTCTAAGTGTCTTTCAAGCCTGCAAGAGTTCAGTTTTCAGTAATTTGACATCTGCATCCACCTCAAGCTTCATCCACACAACTGCATTTTATTTTAAACTGTAACTTTTACCACATTCACACTGAAGCTCCTCACTCTTTCAGCATGTTTGAATCTCTTAAACTGAGACATTCAACAAAGTGCTGACCCCATTTTTTATTTGATACCTTCATAATGTTGAAGTCTGGAAAACTGGATGATGTCTCAGAAACCCTGACCGAGTCTCATCCGTTATGATAAATAACATATTACAAGCTACGTTATGACATATAACAGACATAAACACTTAATACTCATGTTGCTTTCATGGCTCCACTTTGCTGTCGGTTGAAGCAGAGTCATTTCTTGTCTTGCTTTTCGTCTCCTGTGAGCTTTTTCTGCAACTAAGCAGCTAAATCTCTACTTCCTGTCTGCAGCAGCAGCACATGCCAAGTTTATGATCACCTGATTTTCATTATCTCATGTCTCTCTGGACAGGAATTATTTTTGTAAAGGTGCTCTGAGGTTGTTTTTGGTTTTTAAAGTGCTGTTTTGAGATAAAAACATGGTGGACCAGGAGAAAGACGTCTCCTCCTGGTTCTGCTGGTCATTTTTTCATCACGTCCATGAACATCTGCAGCTCACACCGTCAGCACAGTCGCCTCCGTCAGCACCGGCTTCCTCTTCACACCGGCACGACGAGTCAATATCAGCCTTTTGTCCGGCCTGTCATGTCATCAGTGTGAGAGACGGATGTTCCGCCCTGTCACTCCCGTAATGAAATCTCATTTTCTGCACACGTCTCATTTGCTCATTTAATTGTTCAATTATAACAGGAAGAATGATGCGGCGTCCGCGGCGAAAGAAACAGAGCTTAAACCGAGTAAAACAGTCGACAAGACGCTCTGAATACAGAAACGAAGGAGGAAGAACTGAGGCCCTTTTTTCTTTCCTTTCCGTTGCAGCTGAACGCTTTTATCAAACTGCAGGAGACTTCAATTACACTGAATGTTTCATGAGTGAATCCTTCTTTTTTTTTTTTTATGAAAGGCCTAATTTGTTCCAGAAATCCTTTAACATACAATATCTGGACGCCTCTGCTCTGACAGGCTGCTAACCAGTTAAAAAAAACAGATCAGTCGGACTTTCAGAGGAGAGTTGTCGATAGTTTTTTTTAGCATGAAAGAGGTCAAATTCGGCAATGAAGCAGGTCGCATGCTTCACAGATCCTTATTAGTCAGAGACATTTGTCAGCAACATTTATTTTATGGAAATACAATAGCAGGAAAAAAAAACTCTTAGTAACCCTGATCGGAAAACATCACAGTGGCCAAGCAGAAAACATCAGGGAAGTCATGCTCGAGCAATAAAACCAATTCCAGATTTACTCTGCAGGCTGGCTGTTGTGATTCCCTCCACCTCTATTTCCCTCTCTCTTTTCAATCTCCCTCTGCCTCTTTCTTTCCACTTTATCTGTCTTTACAGCTTGTAAAGCCTGAAACAGCCTGAAAGAGACGAGCCGAGGTATTGATCTCAGGGGGGGGAGGAGGGAGAATTGCTGCAGTCTAACAAACACAAATTGGTGTCAAAAGCTCATCACTCGACTAAAAAAAGGACGAGTTTGCCTCAGATAAATGTTTACCGCCGCTCAGAGCGATCCGACGGAAGAGACGAGATTAACCAAAGCACTTAGACAAAAGAGGCATCAAAGTTTAAAGATTATTAAAAGGGAAGAAGAAGAAGAAGAAGAGCTCTGTGGGACTCGACTGGAGCTGAGATCTGAATGTCAGCTCTCATGTTTTTTTATCTCGTCCAGGACTTTTTCTCCTCTTCTTCTTCTTTTCCCAGGGTTTCTTTTTTTTTTTTTCTTTTAGACATAAAACGAACATGCGAGGCCTTAATGAAGAACCGGCTCAGTGCAGAGAAGTGAAGTCACTCGGTGTCAAAAACAAGAGCTGTGGAGTTTCTGTCAAAACAGAAGAAGTTCAGTGGACGCAGGGGAAAGATGTGATCTAAGACAACAGGCGTTTTCATCGTCTGCACGTCGACGGCCAGATTACACCGCAGATTATTCACTCTCCACTCCCTTTATGACACGAGAGCAGCCAAAAAAAACCTACTTCTGCTAAAGTCTGCACTTAAAAAGATCCTCAGCTTTAACGGCGTCTAATTAGATACTGATGTGTGCCTGACGACTTCCTCTTTCATGCTGTCCTCTTAAAAAAAAACCACCACCGGTGCTAAATCAGAAGAGAAGCAACATGTGCAGGAGATGGCGACGGCCCTAAACATCTGTTTTTTTTTGCAAGGAAGCGACAGAGTAAACTGTGGTTTGTGCATCACGCTCTGCTGATCGTAACCCCTGGAGATGCAAACAGAAAATGATTACAAACAAGGGCATCGACACAGCGTCGTGGTAATTAAGACAAAGTGCTGGCGTGAAGACTCATCGAATCGGATCACATCTCTTCTGCGGCTGCACATGATGAAATATTACTGGCCGGCTCATCTGACTCTTGTTATTTTTTTTTTTAAAAGCAGAGGAGGTATTAGCGGTGGAATGTGATTAGCTGCACGCTGGAGACAGCTTTATGAGCGCCGCGAGGCAAACCGTGTCGTCGTCGACGCTGTGACATTGTCAAGTCGAGCCTGTTGACTGAAACTTCAAAGTCTCGTCCAAGAAGCTGCACTTTATCCCGCCTGATCTCTGACTGGGACTCTTTTCCCTGTTGTTGTTGGCCATCTCAGAGCTTAATTAAACCTGCCAGGAACGGGCCTTTTTCTCTGGGAATAAATCAGAGAGAGCTCGCTGAGTATCACACACACACACAAGCACACACACAAGCACACACACACTGAAAACTGGCACTAAAGCCGACCCGGTGCGGTCGGATCGATTGCAGCCTGCGTGGCTCAACCGAGCCTTCAGGATGTCGGGTCGATGCGGATCTGATTTGCATCATCGTCTTAGAAAACTGAGTTGGAAGTCCCCCCCCCTAGAAATCTCCAGACTTGCGCTCGGTGTGGCTGCATGAGTGTGTGTGTGTGTGTGTGTGTGCTGAGGGTTATTATGGAGGCTGAAGGAAGTGACAGCAGAGACAAACCCAAACTTATCTTAAGTACACTTACTGTTTGATTTTTGTTTCCATCCGGATCAGAAACGGAGCAGCAGAAGCCAGAGATCCTGAACTTCAGCGTGTTTGTTTGGTTGCCTGGTTGGTTGGTTTGATCGGTTGGTCGTTTTGTCAGCAAACGTTCTGCCAAAAAGACAGTTTATCCCCCTTTTTTTTTTTATTTTCAAGAGAGCTCAAAACAATGAACTCGTAATAATGTTTTACACTCCAGTAAACTTCATCATTATGTAACCGTTTGAGTCTAATTTGTTTTTCTTTGTTATTTTTTTGGTCCTTTTTCTCTTCTTTCATCTTTTTTTAATGTTCTCTTTCAGTTGTAGATATAAAATAATGATCACTGATCTCACTCGGGCTGCTACAGAGACTCAAAACAACAATCGGAGACCCCTCAGAGGGCCGAGACTCTTCCAGTTGAGCTGTCGTCTCTGTATGTTTGTCTGTGTAGTTAGTTAGTTAGTTAGTTAAGTTGTCAGTCAGCAGTGCAGCGTCCCTCAGAGGAAAACCTCCATCTCTGGAAGTAGCTGCAGAGTGAATGTTCCTAATTTTCACACTTTTTCTCATTTTCTGAGAGTGAAATCATTCCACTCAGGTCGTCCCGTCCGTTTGATGAACATGTTGGACATTTTTTCATTTGGTTTCAGCAGCTGTGGACCAGAACCTGGTGTGAACGAAGCGAGGAAGAGAGTCCTCGACCAATCAGACTCCTGCATTAACAGCCCACAGTGATTTAAAACAATAATATCTCTGGCTTTTGTTAGATTTTTGTCGTCAGTTGTTGCACATTTCCAGTTAGCATGCGTTAGCTCAGAAGGCTAATTTTGCTTTTTACTAGTTTACGTGATCCGTTGTCACCCTGAATGTCCTAAATCTGGAAGTTCAATAAATGTTTTTAATGAATAAAAGAAGGAAAAAATAATTAAAATCAGATCTAAATGCCAAAATCATGAGACCCTGAATGCAACACGATGTGTGTGGTGAGACGTGGCTGCTTAATGGGAACCTTGATGGAAAAAAAGCATCATGAGTCTCTCGTGTTACGACAACTTTTCCTTTTATGTTTGCACTTACTGCCCTGGCAGAGTCCGGCGTCTTTTAAAATAAAAATTGTCAAATAAATCAAATCGAAATCTAATTAAAATAATTATAAGCAGGAGTCGTATCAGAAGCAGCGCTGGAAACCCGATGAGAAGGTCCCGTTTCTGACTGTGACTGAGTGAAGTTTCATGCAGCCTGTAAATTAAAGTTGGACACAAACTTGTTTGCTCAGAGTAAATGTCCCATTTTTCACGCTGTGTAAATCACGCTGCAGGACAAAATGCACTGGATGTGTTTTTTTCTTTTCCTCACAAGTCGAGCTGATCCTGAGCTTAAAAAGATCAATTTTCCTTTCAAATCCATCTTCATTAATTCTTCAAGAAGCGAGAATTTCCTTGACACCAGGAATGCAGCGGCCTGACTGAGCTCTTCACTGCCTATACAAGCATGTCATACATCCACTTGCAGTGCTTAAAATGCATTTGTGATCCCATCCAAAATTTTCTTGGCCGGTCAACAAAGGCTGCCTTTGTAAAACCGTCTGAGAAAATGTTGTTGCTGTATTTTCCAGCATCACTGGATCAGCGAGAGAGCCGAGAGGAGAGAGGAGCTGCAGAAAAACTGAACGCAGCAGGTTCGCTCAGCTGACCCGTCCGGTGACGTTTATTTCACCATAAAAACACACATGTGACGGAGCTCATTTTGTTTTTTATTTCAATCAGCGCGTTAAACGGCCTCAGATCTCATGATGTGTTATGTTATTTACAACCAGCAGGAATCTGAATTACTCATTTTTTATTGCTAATGAAAACACAAAATATATTATGACTCTTGTTTTTGCAGAGTGTATCACTGGTATGAAGTTAGTTAGTTGTGCACTGAAATTGATAATAAATGTGCAAAGATTATTAAGCCTTAATTTATAGGTTATAAATTGTAAAAGTTAATAATTAAGTCAGTTTCTCAGTTAATGTTTATTATGCAGCTGAACTGTAGGAAGTTTGGCTGCTCTGATCAGTTAAAGATTGAATAAAAATGAGTCAAAATCACTTATTTTTGATAATTTGAAGTCATGTTTTCATCCAAATGTCTTAAATGTTATTAAAATGTTTAAAGTCGACTCAAGTGAGACACTGGAGGAAGCAATGACTCACAGTCTGAGGACGTTTTGCAGATTTTCTGTCGACATTTTGAAACGACTGTGTTTCTACTTTATGTTAATGAAACTTGTCATCTGTGGGGAGTTCCCCTTCCTCCAGTCTGCAGTGGCTGCTGCAAATGAGTCTTATACAAACATCATCTCAGGACCTGGGCAATAAATTAATTAGATTTAACGGAATGAGCAGTAAATATGGTGAATAACTGAATGGTTTTGGTTCAGAGATTCCCAGAAGTGACTGAATCCTGTTTATTCATTCTGTTTGTCCTCTAACCTTCAGTCCTCTGTGTTACGGCTCTGTTTTTTTCTGCACACCTTGTTAACTTTTTGTGCTGATGAGACAATTTAATTGAGTTCAAAATACCCAGTGAAAGTTGTTAAAGTCACAGAGAATCAAAAGCAGCCACTAGGAATCAATAAACTTAATTTGGTTCGAGATGAGTGGATACACTTTCGGTTTTGGCAACGTTGCTCCAAAACAGATGTTCACTTCTGCTGATGTGTGCTGATTCATTCACAAACAAATTACCTACATTTTGAGTGAGGGAATTAAAAAAAGCTCCTCTGATACCTTTCAGTCTCTGCACTTTTTTTTGTTTTTTTTCCACCTCTGCTGTCGTCGAACGCTCGACTCGCCGGCATCCTTGTTCTCACATTATCACCGGCGCCGTAAAGCAGACTGACCGTATTTCCTCCACCTCTCTTCACGCTTCGCTGGGAATTTCTACTTGTATATTCTTTTATATTTTCTTCCATAGGGCTCCGGTCATAAATTTAACACGATGTATTACTCAATAAAAGACATAACCTCGAGGTTATTTACAGGGAGCTCCCAACTGCTATCATCCGGGCCCATAATGCACGGAAAGAATGTGCACCTTGTCACAGTATGACACCCAAAGCTCAATAAATCCCGCCGCCGCCGCTGCACCTCAAGATAAATGGAAACCTCCTCCTCCCGAAACCACCTGCAACCCCTCCATCCTCCTGTCCACCGGCAGTCACTGTCAAGGTTACCCTGAGCAGTGCACTTTCTGAGGGATCAGCACTCTTTATTTTCCATCATCGCAGCCCTGAGACCCCCATGCAGCCGGAGCCGAAGACGCCCCACCTGAAGGAGATCGATGCGTGACGTCTTCGTGTCAGCTGAGCAAAAACACTGATGGGAATCACAGAGGACAGAGGAGCATTTATTTATTCAGATTTCAGTTTATTTGATGCGTGCAAGAGGTTTTAAAAGCGAGCAGTTTGAGGAAAACAATGATTTTTTTTTTGTATTTCATGTCTCCCACATCCCTTCACGCCACGGTGAAACTTCCCCGGTCGTTTTCACTCTTCTCTCTTTCCATTGTTTCATTTTCATGTAAGCTAAATATTCAAAATCAGGGAGATGACAATAAACCGGCCTTCTTCATTTCATTCATTTGTTTTTCATTCCCTCGTCATGCACAATATCTCAGACGCAGATTGGAGTTTTCGTTATACAAACACAGCTGCATTGGGAGCACAAATAATCATATTGGTTGGTTAAACCTCAACAGACAGGGTAAACAAACTGGATTTTTTTTTTTTTTTTTTTCAGCGCCTGAGAAAGCTAAATCACCAACTGATGGAAAAGGAACACTGATTAAAATTCAAATAGATATATGAATAGTAAGCAGGGTTTGGGCAACATGACAATATGAGCTGAAATTTGTCAGCTGTCAGAGTTGGCGGCAGCGTTTGTGAGGTTGTTTTTTATGCTTTTACGTCCTCACACGTCCGTGCATGTGGTCAGCGTGTGCAGCTCCTGCAAGCATGACTGGACACGGATGCAAAGCTGCAGGATCATCGTGGATAATGTTGCATTGAAAGAGATGCAAATGGATGGCTGATGCATGCATGCATGATCCTGTAAGAGAAACTGACTTTTTATCATCCTGTTTTGTATCATTACAATGTGGTTTTCGTGTGCTAAACAATATCAGTTTCCTCCACTGTCACCCAGAACCCCTCGTTCGTTTGCCAGCAGATTTTTGCAAGCTCATGCAAGCATTTATTTTTCTCCAATGTTTGAATTCAACATCCAACATTTTCTTCGCACTATAAAAAGTCCCCTCCCCTGGTGTTGCCTGCATGTCCTCATGGACCTCATTGGCTCAGTCCCTGTAAACAGAGGCAGCGGATGACTGCACAAAGGCTGATATTGTCTATTTTCTCAGACAGTTTTGACTTGCAGTTTTAATTACCTGAAACAGAAACAGCGAAAAAAAAAGTTTTCAACTCCAAACTTTCTGCACAAACACCTTGATGAGTTAAACGCCACATGCATGTAAAATGATCTGTATATAAAATATTTAAAATATCAAACACTCTTTATAACAACTAATCAAAAACCACAGAACAACACGCACCACTAAAATGTCTCATACAGTGAAAACACAACCTGAAAAAGAACCTCAAATTGGCACTTAGGTGAAGTAATTGAGTAAATATAGAGCTTCAATAAAACCACACACACCACCACAGTGTGTGTGTCTTGTTGTGTTAATTTTCTGCTTACCTGCATCTTCCTGGAGGACAGAATCATGGACGACATGTACTAAAGGAGTAAAATTGGAGCTCAAGGGTTGTAATTTGCTGTGCATTGTCTTGTTGTTTGATGACCCTGAAACTGGACTTGCAGGTATGTTTTCTTTATGTTGTTTTCATCCCTTGTAGCCTGCAGACACACAAATGCAACTCCTTTTATTGTTTTCCTGCAATGCTTTCATCACCCTCGCATGTCAAAACCAGTGTATGTGCTTCCTGCTGAATGATAAACATTCACTCGTGGTGAAATATGTTTACCGCCGCCTCGCTTTAATGTTTTATTAAATTATTTAAATTAAAATCTTAAAGCAAAAGAAATTCAAATGCGGCAAGCACAAAGGAGAGAGCTGCCATGTGAGGAGACACGAAGCTTTCAGCACTTGTTACGTTGGATGCATAATGCAGGGATTTTCAATAAGAGGAACAAGAAGAACAAGAGGGCTTCAGTGAGACTGAGGCCATATGGATCTCGTTAAGTGAACAAGTCGACCTTGTGCGTTCAGATGTTTGCTCCAAACACCTTTAAGCTCTAAATAATCTAAAAAGGTGAAGAATTTGATTAATTATACGATAATAATTGGATCGCTTTTTTTCTCCACAAAGCTACACTTGCTGTTAACCTACAAAACTCCCACCACTTTCAGCCTCAGTGGAGGAAAAGTGTCGACCGCTGGCACCGCCGACGCCGCAGCCTGCCAGGGCCGACTCAGCACAATCAGAAACCACACTGGACCCAACAGGCAAATTACCGACGGCACAACAACATAATGAAGGCAACAAACAAATTAGCAGCAAGTTCATTAAATTTTCAGTTGTTCAAAAGACAGTAAAGTTTGCGGTCGGCTCTGGTCCGCCGACGTAACTGCCGCAGTAAAAAACACGTCATGCTGAGAAACAGCAGAAGAAGAAATATTCAACACCTCAGCTGAAGCCGTGTAACAATATTAAAATACTCCATAACAAGTACAAGTTTAGCTGCAGTATGAGTACACAACAGGTGTCAACAGCAAACTTTAATCATTTTATAACATTAAACCTGCATTAATGTTAAGTTCATTTTACTGCCTTAAAGAACATTCAGACCCAAACTTTAACTGACTTGCACTTTGGCACAAATACGCTGACTTGCACAACAGATATCCAGTGGGATGATGGGATTGAATGCAGAAGTTATAAAGGCAACAACAAGACTGTCGAGAAGAATCATAGAAAAGCGAATTTTGTGCATCTTTTTCATTTTTATTGTGATAATAAAATCACATATCAGTGCGTTCCACCTGGTTTGTTTAATCTGCACATAAAGGAATAATTTCAATTTATTTATTTTTTTTTGGTTGTTGTTGTTTTCTCTGAGCAGTTGCCAGGCAACCAGGTGAGACTCCACAGAAGTCAGCAGTCCGAGCCATAAATACACCTGCACATCGCCTCCTGTGAATCTGTCATTTTAAAAATGTGCAATGTCCCCAATTCCCCTCAGTTTCAGCTGACAGAGACATGCAAGCAGCAAGTTTACTGTTTGAAAAGCTGTTTTAACATTTTTCAACATATATATATACATATAATCCATACATATACATATATATATATACTGTATATAGGGCTGTCAGTCGATTAAAATTTTTAATCACGATTAATCGCATTAGTGTCCTGAGTTAACGCGATTAATTGTGATTAATCTCAAATTAATTGAAAATTTTTTACCCTACTCTGTATGTAAATTAACAAGATATTTATTGCGTTCTTATACTCTGGGAAAAATTGGAGAGGACAATAATAATTCCTTGGCCATCATGTGGTATTTAAGACTGGACGTGC
>JAQMCX010000056.1:3646678-3717143 GCA_029814765.1 Acanthurus leucopareius | reverse complement strand
TCATGTGGTATTTAAGACTGGACGTGCTCCAGTGGTAACTTAGTTCACATTTACAATAAATACAAATTACTTTTGTTATGACCAGAGAACCATCGGGCAAAACTTTAAAGCTAAACTTTACGTTTAAAAGTCCCTTTTCTGAATCCATTTCTGCTTTGTAACCGTTTGCAATGTTATTTTAGCGCCACTTCCTGAAACTACGGGAGCTGGCAAGGAACAGACCGTGCATGTGTTAATCGCGTGTTAAAAAAATTAGTGCCGTTAAAAGGAGTTTGCGTTAACACATTATTAACGCGTCAACTTCGACAGCCCTAATATATATATATATATATATATAAATTTATATATAAAATAAACTCAAAAAGTGTCAAGAAAGGAAAATACAACTGTACAGCTTCTGAATCCAAGTTTCTTTTTTTCAAACTAACACAAACTTAATTATTAACTGACTGGGAAATGTACTTAAATCAGACTTATTAGATATAAAATCATCAAAACCATCTTGGTTTATCTTTCCACTGTTTAAAAATAAACAGCTTTAATTGGTTGAAATGAACCTTTGATGACCAGGTGAGATGTTTGCTGGTCTACAGCCCTGAGATTAGAGTCAAATTCAAGTTGTTGTCATCATTTTGGCACTGAAATCCCCGTTGCCATATGTGCTCTGTAGAATATGCTGCCCCCTATTTGTCTGGATGACCTCTCAACAGGTAGAAATTACATGTTTCCCCTTTAAACGTTGGAGCATTCAAACTTCAATCATTATCAGGATGGAGAAAATAGCAGGTTCACTCTAAAAATGCATTTCTGGGCTTTTTTTTTTAACTGAATGTACTTGAAAGCAGCGGGAAAGAATATTAGAGCTCTACTGGAAACACTTCAAAGTGTCCTCAACTTGCCTTTCCAATTAATCCACAGGAATAAGAAAAATAAACACTCAGACAACCAAAGAGACCCAAAAACACAAGTTACATCTCGTCTTTTTCACACGGCGCTTCGGGGATTTCTTTTTTTTAAAAGGGATTCTTCAATGACTTATCTTTTTATCATGTTTGCATTAATGTGGCTCCCTGTGAACTCTCTGAGGGTGACGAGCAGGTAAAAAAGGTGTCTCCGCATCTTTGTTAATAAAAAACCAGACATTTCAACCAAACATTTTCACAGTTTCAGCCTTGAGACTTCAGTTAAGTTTATTTATTTTATATATAAAGCGTCTAGACTTAGATTTGGATGGCAAATCATCAAGATGAGTTTTCACTTGGTTGCAGCTGCGGGCAAACGTCCAGCAGAGACAAAAAGAGAAAAAACAAAACAAAACAAGATGGATTGCAAAGAAGAGAGCCGATACAATGCAATTAAATGGGAGAAAACAATGATGCAGGGTCTATACAGCTGAGCGAGGACAGTGAAGGAAGCGCTGTATGCAAAAGACAAAGCGTTTTTTGTTGTGGTCCTTGGAGAAGCTGCGGCGTCTGACTTATCAACGAGGCCTCGAGTCTGTGGTGTATTGTCATCGGAAGACTGTGCAGCTTCGTGCTCAGAACAAGGGAAGGGAAGAAAAGTTAGAATAAAAGAAACACATTAGAGGAGTGAATCTCACGGAGGAGAGAAAATGAAACAAGGTGAAATTACAGAGACATGACGCCTGAATGAGGGTGCCGCCAACAGTGAAGTGAGTCAAAGAAACGGCGAGACTTTCAGAGCAAATGACACCTTTTTTTTTCTTAAGATCCGTTTTTCCAGACGGCACTGTTCTTTTTTTTTTTTTTACTTTGATGAGATCTACACTTGCCGGCAGGGCGACACCATCTTGCTTCACCCTCCTGCAAAGTGATGAACACAGCGTTTCCCCAAAGCCTTATCTGCAGCGACGCGGTAACACGCAGGGCGCCGCTCCTCCTCCGTATCTGCTAACATATAACCAGAGAAATGTGACGCCCCGTGTCTAGGCTGTTATCGCACAAACAGGAGGTAATATGTTTAAACACCGTCGCTGCTTTCGTGTTGAAACCCTTCCTGCTCGATCGGATGAATTTGTCATAAGAAACCTGATAAATGGGCTCAACTCTCATATGAATACGAACAAGAGGCCTGGTAACCCTTCACCTGACAAATAGGAGCTGACAGCAGAAAGGCTGGTTCATTTATCAACTGAGGGGGGAAAAAATGAGAAAAAAACTTGATTTTTTTTACATACAGATTGCAAAGCCTTATGGGAAAGTCAATCACCAGACAGGCACATCTGTGATCATCTAAATCAAATTTTTATCCAGCTAAGTTTCAAGCTTGGTTTATTTCTACATCATCTCAAGCAGATGGAGAGGCAATGTTTTAACTCTTAACAGATTTTAAATTATTAAAATCCTTTAAAAAAAAAGGGGGAGAAAATCTGGTCTGTTTTACATCACAGGTTTTTAAGTAAAACGCCACTCTGTGGACGCGTCCCGCTCCGGGAGCTGTATCATATTTTTCCTGATTGGTGTAACGTAATTTCGGAGAACATCTCTCCGAGTTTGCTTCAGGAGTTTATTTGTCCGGGGAACGTCAGCGTCTCCTGTTTTTCCTCCCTCGTTTGCCCACTTACACCGTTTCCCAGCACAGTCTGCTTTCTGAGGACGCTGCTTGTTGAGGTGGTGGTGGTGGGGGTGGAGGGGGGGTGCAGGGATGCATTATTAATTTATTTTCTCCTAACCACATTTTCCCACTCGGTCCGGGAACTGGTGACTCTCCAATCACAAAGCTGATCTCTAACCTCTGCAGACGGTTGCCGGCTCCGTACGTGAACTGAATCACATTCAGCATAAAACAGCTCATAATAAGTACTTTTTTTTTTTCTTTTTTTTCTAGCTCACGGTGCATTCGTGGAAAAATGACTCTGCCTGTGCTGCATCTTTTCCCCTGGATCATGTTTCTATTCCGACTTTTACGTAATAACATTTATAATATTGCAGTTAAAATTGCAAAAGCTTGGAAACTCTCACCTCCATTTGCTTCTACAGTGGATCCGACAATTAAAAATTCAACTTTGAATTGGTTAATTCATGATTATTAATATGTAATGACGGTTTAATTATACATAAGGACTGCTGTGTTAATGAAGGATGTTGTGTAACATTGGCAGCACTGCAGGATTTAAGTTTTGAATAACAAAAAGGAGCCTGTTTTGTTTTTTCTGCAAAGCTCCGGAGTGAAGTTTGTTGCCTCTCCGGACTAGATTTTTTTTTTTTAACAGAGGACAAAAGAAGGCAACAACAAGCTCATTTCACCACATTGCTTTCAGCACAGGCAGCCGGTTGTAAGCGAGCTGTATTGCCTGCTGAGGTTGATCCTGAAAAAGACAATACAAAAAAGAAAGACAGCCCCAATCCATTACAAGGCCTCTAGAATTACATTTTCCTCAGATACAGTGGAGGCAATATACCGCGTTCCTGGAGATGGAAACAATTCAGCTCGGGTTGGTTAATTCTCTCAGACTATGTACTCACTGACAGCAAAGATGGTGTAACAATAAGAGAGAAAAAAATAATAAAAGAGGGGTCTCACTGAGGGGTTTTTCAACTACAATTTATTGGACATGACACAAGAGAGATTTGCTTCCCCTTGTAACATCGCAGACTTGAAACATCTGGCCGTGTAACCTGTAGCACGACTGATGAATGAGCTCTGACCTCCAGCTTTTCTCCTCCGCTGACAAAGTGCTGCAATTTCTGCGTCAGCGGATCGAGCGGCCATGTTCGACGCCTCAGTTACACGGAGAAAAACTGAGGCGAGAGAGGAAGAAAAAAGAAAGAATTTGAGAGCAGATGGCTCCCCTTGAGAATGGCTGAAGGGCGTGACTCAAATTAAAGCAAAATGAATTATATGGTTTGTTTGTTTTTTGTTGGTTTTTTTTCTTTTTCTTTTTGGTTGAATTTTGCCCCGGCGACTATCACCAAGGGGACGCAAACAAAAAAGGGAAATAAGTGTTGTGACATGAAGAGCCGTGTTGTTCGTCCCCATGTGGATTTTGATTTTTATTTATGATTGTGGGATTTTGGGGTGGGGGTGGTCGGTTTCTTCCTCATTAAATCTTTACAGAAAGCACATTGAGTTCGTCACAGCAGCTGTTTTGTTTTGATGACATCAGCATTTTGAATTTCTCGCCGTGAGCTGAGACGAAATCTTTCCACAACACACAGAAAGGCTCAAGACAACCACCACTCTGCACCTCTTTCAGACGGATCAGCTAAATGAATCACTTATGTTAGCTCCAGGGTCAGAAAGCTGCTGCTAATCAATGGTCTGCAGGGAGACTTTTCACCAACATGTGTACAATCTAATTAAATTTCCTCATTCCTTCCCCTTTACAGGATCTGATTTTATGCTAACACTTTAAAATCCCACAGGTGAACACCTTTAAAAAAATCTATTAACCCAACGGTGCTAATTTATCAAGCAGAAAAACAACACTGATTGTGTTGTAAAGCCAAAGGGGATTAAGTGTTGGGAAACAGGAGTTCACAGTCGGGCTAGCTGCTCCGAGAGGCTGTGCTTAGGCTCAGCTGTTGAGCTAAAGGTGAAATGTTCATCAGCGTTAAACAATTTGACATAAACATAAGACAAAGTGTTGGAAAAATAAAGAATTTGAAGTGACAACTGACATGTTTCCTGCCGTGTGACCTCAGAGATGTTGGGGTTTCTCTCGGACCAGTGCAGGGCTGCAGTGGTGGATTAGCACTGCCTTCATTTCTGAATGTTTACTCTGCAGAGGCAGTGTTACGAAGGTTATGATGAACTATAACTTTGGCCAAAACTTAAAATATGCATCTTATTATATTTTTAGTGAATGAAGAAAAAGTTGTCAGAGTTTCTTTGTCCAAGCTGATATCCGTCTTCTGGCCTTCATTTGGTTTGTTCCCGACATTTATTTGGTTGTGTTCCCTGAATGCATCAAGGTGAACAGAAGGAAGAGACAGTGCATATGAAAAGTTAGGCAGTAAACAAAGTTATTTCTATCTGTAACCCTCTGGGGAACAAAATGTCATCAATTCATCCAAAAGTTGTGGAGACAATTTACTCAAAACCACAAATGTCAACCTCATGCTAGTGCTTAAAGAAAAGAAATGTATTCCCCATAGTCAGCAGGTTACTACATCTGGGAACCATAAGTGTTAAAATTCATACAAATACATCTTGTAAATGTAGAGATATTTCACTTGTTTACTGGAAAGTTTGACCTGCAGATGTTGCTACATAAAAAGTTGAGGTATCACCAAAATCCATTAGGATTCTTCCTCCGAACACCACGAAGATCTGAGCCATTTTTATCTCTAATTATCCAGTAATTCTTCCCACTGGACCATTATGGTGGACAGAAACTGTCATCCTTAAAGCCTTTTACGAAGAGAATGAATTTCTATTTTTTCCCTTTTTTATTTCCTTGATTTATGTGCTACCATCTCAGTTTTTGCAAATGAAATCAATTTAAACGGTTAACCGAGCTTGTTACAGCAAATCAGCACATTTATGACCCCGAGTCTCTAAAATCAACACATTTGTTCACTCGGTAAACCTCTGTGATCTTTGGTCCTGTTGTTTGTTGCTGGTGTAATTTTTTGGCTTTTTAATTGGTCACCGCTGTTTCTGGTTTCCTAAATGGTTTTAGTAACAAAACCACAGATGCCATCAATCGACACGGACTATTTAACGCTAAAAGAACAAAAAAACAGCAGGAAGTATTTACAGATTTGGAGCATAAAAAATAAACATGATGCCTGAAAATACAAACTAACTGCACGAAAAAACAGGAGATGATTTACAGACAGAGACAATGAGAATAGTGCAAGCTTTCCCTTTTCAAAAATAAAGTTTTTTACCATCAATTTGCAAATTTTTAGTCTTTTACTGATTCTGTATTTGGCTCCATGTTGATTTCTGACAATTACAGGACAAATAATGGCCCGTAAAACAAAATAATTAAGTTTTTATGACTAAATAATTTCATATTTGGACATCCATCAGACACAAAGCAACATTGGGATTCAAATGAACTCCAGTTTTTCCCACCTGTTGATTTGCTTTACCAGAAAACAATCACAAGTTTTCAAACAGAGTAATTCATCCATGGGGAACAATGAGCTGGAAGCTAAAAGGTGCAAAAAAGCTGCAAACTGAGGTGTTGATTCTAACACCCTTTTATTTCTGATTCAGAGTTATTATCAAATGTTCACACAAAGTGGAGTTTTCCTTTCCTTCCCTCTTACCAAATTGTCTCGGTAGCCTAAAAATTAGCTGTTAGCTTATAAACACACAATAAACACAAGAAAACTGCAGGTCAAGTTCATGCAATTATCACATCCAGTGAAACTCAGAAGGCATTGAAATGTTTTGTTATTCCATCTGTGTCGACGCTTAATTCCACATTAATTTTATTAGGATGTGTTGCAGATTTGTATACAACAAAAAAAACACAAACTCCGGTGTAAACGAACTGCTCAGACCCGCACATGTTTGTTGTTTTTTTATAATCGCATTAATGTGATTACAGTTACTTGTGTAACTTGCCTACAAATCTCATGACATCTGGGGAAAAAAAGAGACAGATGAATGCAATTTCCTGTGAAGCTCATGAGAGCAGCGTGACTTCGGTTCAACATTCCTCCTCCAAAAAAACTGGAGATATGATGACCCTTCAGACACATGAGGCCACTCAGCAAGACAAATAAACTGTTTGATCCCAATAATTCAATCAATTATTGTCCCCTCCAAAGTCTGAAAAATATGGTTAAAGCAGGAAAAAGATGAAGCTGGAATAAAAACTTGTATGTTTTGGCTTTTAGAAGATACTGAGACTGACAGGATGAGAGATTTCCATCGCTTGTCACAACAGTTTCAGTTTTCTTTGGTTTGATCCCTGATCTCCATTTCCTGTTTCTGAACAGTCTGCAAATAAGGAACTTAGTTTCAAATTTAAGATGTCTGAGATATTACAGTAACAAAAAGTGACACAGAAACTCTTTAAAAGTGTCATCAAAAGGTAAGAGATTGAATTTTTTCGCAAAGCAAAACACTCTCACAGTTTATAAAGGTGGAAATTTGATGAATGGGTGAATATTTTCTTTTATTTTGGTATGGAAAGTTTAAATAAACCTCTTAAAAGAGGAAATAAAACACGTTTCACCACTTGTTCTTGTGGTTAAATGTGTGTATATGGAGGTCCGGCGTCATGCTGTGTGTGGAGCTGGGAAGCTTCCCAAGAAATCCGGTGGGGAAGATCACATGTCCAGGCTGGAAGTCAGTGGCAGGGGGAGGTGAGGGTGAGGGTGAGGGTGAGGGAGGGGAAATGTGAGACAAACTATTTCCTGTGTGTCTAACCAGCACTGTATTCAAACATTCAAACTGAGCCCCCCCCTCAGCTTGTCAAAGTGACAGCTCCATTGACGGCACGCTAGTCACACATCGAACCAGGGCGAATAATAACGGAGACCCAAACTGAAAAAAATAGGCCGCCCCTGGTTGTGCTTTTGTCAACGACGCCATTAAAATTCAGAGGAAAAATAGCTGGTTGAGAGACTCGCGAGCAATTACTTTGGCGCTCGCTGCAAACGGCTAAAACGGAGAAACGGAGGCGCTTAACCGTGATCCAAATCGGTGCACTTCAACAAGTCCCATTCATTCACTGTAATTTGTTTTAATTAAAAGTTTATGTGTCTTTATGTCAGAGTGCAGCTGTAAAAAAAAACCAAAAAAAAAACAAAACACAAGAACCCAGAAGAAAATGAAATCAATACAAATGTGTTTAAAATCCCTCCGAACAAATCCCTCTGCTCCGTTAATCCGTACAGTTCATGTCATACGTATTTTCCGGCCTCTCTCTCTCTCTCTTCTCTCGCAGGAGTTGAATTCCATCAGACTCGGGCCGCAGGTTATTTGTCATCCCTCATTTCTCCTTTGATCCCACTGCTTTTCTAGGCTCAGGCGATTCCAGCCGTCCCCATCACCCCTTTTTGTAATTAATAACAGGCCTCTTTCTGAGGAATACTATACCCATTTGTTTTATTTCTTTTTCTTTTTTTATTTCCCCTTCCTCGTAACCATCCAACTGAGTCCCACAATAATCGTTTTTTGGACCATTGTTGGTGCAAGCTAGCAGGGAAACACACTTCATCTCAGTTTGAGGGGGGAAAAGAGGTGGGATGGAGTGGCTGTTGTGTAACTGTGCCAGTGGGCAGGGGGAGGATCGTTCTGCTGCTTTACTGGCCCACCTCGGACCCCAGATGATGTCATTTCCTATTAAAATAATTGGTCTTGATAGGGAACAGCAGGGCTTTGATATTCTCTTCATCCAAAAGTATGAATCTCATTATTATTTGGAAACAAGAAGTTGCTTGTTGGAAAAAATGCAAAGGGAAATTTTCTTTTCTTTCTTTCTTCGGGGGCTAAATTCTGTTGTTATTGTTGACTTATTTCCTCTGCTTATTTAGCAAGAACAAGGTTTTAATCAGGAAGGAGGTATTAATCAAAAGAAACAAAGCTCAAAGAACACCGGGAGCAAGAAAACATTAGCAGCAAATGGTGTGTTTTGCCTGGGAAGCGTGCCAGAGTGTGTAAACCAGGACTTCAGTTTCTCCGCACAGCATGTGGCGTTTAGTTGTCTTGAAGCCTTTTTTGCTCTGCATACGAGAAAAAAGAGAAAAGGCAGGAAAATTACAGCTAAATTGGAGCATAGTTGAGTTAATCACCCAAAGCGATCGGTAGATGAAGGCAAGGTCGCTGTGAATAAATTATGAGCCGTTTTTCAGCTGAACTGGACCGAGTCGAGATGATTTTAAGGTGTGTGTGGGTTAAAGAGCTCAAATCATGCAGGGTTTGATTAGCTGTAATGAAAATATTAGAAATATTGGATCTGAATCTTGAGGCTTCTCCATATCTGGTTCTATTTAAGGCCCTGATGATCAGCCGTCGGCCAGTGTCAAACTGTCCATGAACATCTCGTCACTCTGACATCTGCGGTGTCTTCAGCATTGTTGGCTCTAGCCGGCTGTTTTTTTTAGCCTCTAACACCTGAAACTCAACAAGAAAGAGCAGAACAAAGTTTAACTCCAGCACACAGGTTCATGAAAGAGCCTCCAGCCTCCTTCAGTGTTCATGATTTCATGGCTTTGGTTTCACTTTCACTTTCTTTTTCAGCCTCTTTCTGTCTTCTTCCAAACCCAAAAGGACCAAAGGCCGACAAAAGCAGCGTCATTTGCAACTATTTCTCACACGTTTACAAGCTGCTATGCTACAAACTCGTCTAATAAGTGGGAGAGAGTGGTGAGAAATTAGTTAGCAAAGCTGCTTTATTATACTGGCTTCTATATCAACATTAGTTTTCATGTTCTGTTGCAACTTCCTGGCCGATACACAAGCGATGCAACAGCAGCTTTCGTCACTGCTGGTTCTTCAGTGTTGTTATGGTGTTTGGTGCATCAGAGAAGGTGACTGTGAAGATTTAATCAAGACAAATTAACAGAGTGTAGAAAGACTGTAAACACAATGAATGTGGCAAATATAATATTAAAGTTTTACAGTAAAAGATGCAATGTGTTAAAAAAGAGAGGTGGCATCATATAAATGCTCAATGTTCTCTTATCTTGAGCTTATTTGACTTGACATTTTAAAAAAAGATGGACTCCAAATCTTAACCAAAGCAAACACACACCTGCCTGCCTTTGATTTTAGACCAAAAATTGAGACAGAAAGAGTCTATTTACCTCTAATTTAATCAAAATGTGTTTAAAGCAGCTTTTTTTATTGAGTTTGATAAATTTAATTTGATGTTTTGATATATTTTGCAACTGTAAAAAATGTTCAGTGTGTAAATTCAATATATCTGAAGCGAAACGCTGCCACCGTTCTTCACAGTAAATGAAAAATAATAATTTTTAAAGCCACTTTTCAAGCCTACAGGGGATTCATGTGCTAAACTCAAAAGATAGATTTTAGGTAGAGGAATCAATTTAAGTTCTCGCTGCTGCACAACATTAAATTTACAAGCTTTGCTATAAAATAAAGCCCAGAAGTCAGACGACAACTAAACAACATAAAAAAAAACAGGCTTATGTGAATTCAGGTCTGTCTTCCAAATAAAAAAAGCTGCTGATCATCAGTGTCAAGAGGTTGGAGTTTCCCACAGCAGTGAACACAGCACAGCACAAAAAAAACAAATGACACAGAGCGGCCTGCAGCAAACGTTTCAAATCAAACATCCGGCAAAAGCTTGGGGAAGAAAAAACTGTTAAGCTTCCTGATTATTTTAATAAAAGATGCATAAACAAAGCAGATAATTCTTCATTCTTGAGCCGGATGATCAGCAGCACTGAGGCAGTCAGATACAAAAAAACAAACGATGGGGGAAATGTTCGCTGCACTTTCTGTCTGAGTGTTTCTGAAACTGGCACATCTGGCTCATCTGGCTCATCTACTCGTTCTCACTCATGGAGAAACTGTGGATCCATCAGTCACGGGCCTCGTGGCCGCCCACAAACACAGCTTCTGCTTGGTCGACCGGTGAAAACAGTGGCTTCAAAAAGGCTTTAAAACATTTGGATGCAGCTGTAAATGTTTGATACTCAGTGTGTTTAAAACCAAAATCTGTAACCAGCAAGTTATCACAATGTTTAAAGTAGTCAGCATGTTTTACTTGTTTGTGAGTTTCGGTTCACAAAATGCTCTTAATAGGTCAGTCGGATTGTTTTACACAAACTTAAGATTTCACAAGACTTAACTGACTCTAAATGATGAGCAGATTAGCTCACAAACCACTAATGTGCTTCCAGCTCAAAGACGTGTTTACTGGACTTTATTTCATCACCATAACAGTCTTTTATAGCGCTTTTACCTGTGAAAAACATATTTATTAAAGCACTGAGCATCTTTGTTAGCTTAGTAACTCACTAATCTGTTTTCCTGAGCTACAAATAATAAACATATTTAGTTTCCAGTGCTGACATTCATACAAAAACTACAGAAAAACTACAAATCTGAAAAATGAGGCTTTAAATATAAAGCCTAGTATTTTCTAAATGAGTCATTCATCCTATTTTTTACTCTGTAAGCTGTGTGCTTTAATTTCTAAGTCATAGAAAGAGACTTTTATGTCCTTGTTATTGATGAAAAACTCTGATTCTGATTTATTAATAAAGGTGTTGGAGCATTTGTTTGCTCTTTCCAGCTTCTTTAGAATAAGTATTTTGATGTTTTTGCTCCTTTTCATATCCATATACATCATTGGATTTGGGCTTTTTTCTCTTAGATATTAAATTTGGCTTTTTCATTAGTTTCTGACATTTTACAGACTGATTGAGCAACTGAATAATAATTAAGAGATTAATCTGAAATTAGTACAATCACTGGCTGAAGCCTTAGTCAAACACAGTAAAAAATGGTTTTAAATTGAATTTTGGTTGGATTATTCCACAAGTGTGTATTCAAGTGTAGTCAAATGAACCATAAATTACTTTTTCACATCTTCCCATAAAATCTGGCTTCTTCAAACTACATTTCTAATGCAAAGTGAACCGTAGAAAGTGAAAAAACAGGGAAATAGTGCTGATAAATGTGTGAATCCTGATGTCATTACAACCTTTTAATCCTCTCATCCAATTTGAAGCTTTGTGAAGTGAAAATTTTGTCTTAAAATCTGATAAAAATGATAATTAACTCTCAGAGAGACGACATGACAGGAGTCTCAGTAGTTTAATTATTATTATTATTATTAAAGATTATTATTATTAAAGAAGCTGGTTGTTTTTGGTGGGATGGATGGATGTTTGTGTATCTTTACCATCAGCTCTGATGACTCCTGCTCACCTGCTGCAGGTGAAGTCTTTCCCCTAAAAACTCCCACAACCTTTAGATTAAACTTTGGACACTTTGCTCTGCCAGATCTGCTCAGTGTCACCTTGTCCCGAGCGGCAGTGAAGGGCTCGTGGAGGGGGCGCGATGACGTACATGGCAGCGAATCAGAAACCTCCGCTGTGATGTGCTATTATCACTCTGCCCGGTGTCGCCCTATTTCATTCCCCCTCACCACTGACCTTCATTGAACAATGGATCCTGCTGACTTAAAGGTTCCTCTGTCCTTACTGCGTGGATGATGGACGCCCCACCTGTCCTCTCTCACCCAGCATCTGGGGGCGGAGACCCACGCCGCCGACGCCACCGCCACCGCCACCGCCGATAAGGAGAGTCACCGCTACAATCTTCTTCCTCTTTTCCCAGAAATTGACTGCAGGCTCTTCAATTATTCACACTGTTGAGTAATGTCGCTCTCCGTCTTTATCTGAGCTTATCCTGACCGGTGATCCTTATCTGAAGGTTGAGTAATGGCAGAGTCGATGGGGGGTGGCAGGATTTCAATAGACGGTCTTCATGGTTGTCGTTGGATGTTTAACCTGAATAACGCCACAATTTGGGGAAAGAATGAAGACGAGAAGTTGAGTTTTTCTCGGTGTGATGAGCTACACATGCAGGGTAAGAGGGAAACATCAGGGCGAAAGGACTTTTTTAGTCTTTTAGCTACAAAAAAAGCTTTACAACACAACTCAGCTTTCACACAGTCATTCATACACTGATGGCAGAGGCGTCTACACTATCTGTTCTTTAGAAACTCACATATAAACACTCACATACTGAATGGAAAAGCCTTCCAGAGCAAACTGGGTTTCAGTATCTTGCTCAAGGACACTGCGACTGTAAGGATGAAGGATCGAACTATCAACCTTCAGATAAACATACATGACTAGTTTCCCCTCTTGAGCCAAACTCCTTAACTTTTCCCGACACTTAAACGTGTGTTTGTGTTGGACTTGATAGTTTAAATCTCCACTCATCAAAATACTGTCATGTGAAAACTGCTGGTACAGAGAAATCTTCATTTTTTTAGTTGTTTTCAGCAGCAAAATGCAGCTTAAAAGTTCAAGAAAAACTGTTGTGTGCTACAATATTTGCACAGATGATGCAAGCAAGATGGTGGAGACCAAAACACAGTTAAAATTAGGGTGAAATTTGGTTTTAGAACGATCAGGATGGCAAAAAATGACTCTACATTCATGAACAATGCTCAGTGTTTAATCTTTGCTAAAGGCTTTAGCCATACGAGCTTCATAAGGTCAAGTTCTGCCTTAAGTAGAATCAAACTGCCAAATCACAATATCATAATTTGATGATTCATCCGTCTCTGGCGGCTCATTGGGGTCACAGCGGCAGGCTTTTCTCCCTGATCGTGTCTGCCAGCTTTTATCCCGAGGTTTTTCCTGCCAGATTGAACCGAATCCATCCAGTGAGCTCCTGGTCTGCCCCGGAGTCGTGCCCGGAAAAACCCCCCCCAGGGAGACGCGTCCTAATCAGATGCCCAAAATACCTCGACTGACCCCTTTCAGAGCGAAGTGGCGGTAATTCTACCTCGGGCTCGTCGCTGCAAATTGCATCTGTAATCTCATTCTTTCGATCATTACCCGAAGCTCATGATCGGTTCTTACAGATGGAACACTGATCAACCCTGAATGTTACGCGCCTGTAACCCTTTTCCACCCCTTTATTACCTCCTGCAAGAGTGAAGAGCTTTACATGCTTGTGAAAACATCCAGTAAGACAAATTGCTCAGCTTGGCTAATGAGTTTTTAACTCTCAGCACCGGAGTCTCTTTCTTTGACTGGTGCAGGTGTTCAGTAATATAGTTCAAATGGGTTTTTGTCAGTTTTCAGAGATCATCAAAGCCACTTAAAGTCTCTAAAAAAGAATATTTTCATTCAATTTCTTTACTTTTTCTTCAATAATCAAAGCTCCTATAGAGCGTTTTACAGTTTCCAACAGAAACATTATAAGATTATTTGCTTTTACAGAAATAAACTTGGACCTCAAGGTTGCAGTGAAGTCATCAGCAGTGTTTGAATCACTGTAAGCATTAAATACATTATGACATTTTTGTCTTGCACATTATTTCTATTCAGATGTCTTAATTATAAGAACATTCCAAGAAAACTCTGTGATATTAGTGCATTAATCATGAGATCTAAAGACACTAAGTTGTAATTGTTTTATTCTAAAATTTATCTGTTTATTACTGAATTAAATGTGCTTTTATTATCAGCCTTTATAACTTTTTTACTTTGTCATTTGAGCACAGAACAACAGAAATCTCAGACACTTTATTTCTACGATTAATCATAAGAAAATCTGCACATGTGACTGTTTCAGATTGTTGGAAATTTTCTTTAACTGGGTTAGCATGATTTTTTAGGTTTAAAAAAGGGGCTGAAAATCATTTTTATGAGTGCATCCTGCAGGTCGACGGCGTGGAACTCAGTTTCACATGAAGCACACCTACTTGACTCTGCTGACAGGTGAAAACTCAGTGATTTATAAAGATTTTGAAGGCACATTATCAACCAAAAATGAGAGCCATTCTTCAATATGACAAGACAAGAAAGTACTCGCTCTCCTCTTTTTTTTCTCGCCCCGTTCAGAAGGAATGTTGACAAGAAGGAGCAATGCCTTCGTCTGCGAACAGACAGCACATTCCTGAGCTGTCAGCACACCGCAAGCACCGACACACACACATAAACAAGTCATTATGTAGCCAGGACGGATGCATGAACACACACACACACACACAGAGAGAGAGAGAGAGTCAAGAACAACAAAAATCAAATCCTTACAAAACTTTCATTGTCTTCATTCATATTTTCCAACAAGTCTGCTGTGTAAACTTGTCATGTCTCAGTCTGACGAGATAAGTCAATAAAAAAAAAACACATTTAATTAAACTGCAGCCATGATTACAACTTTCTTGCAGAGCAGAGATAACGATCAGGCAAACAGTAGCTCGCCCAAAAGGCCGACACGACTCATAGCGCTGATTTAATTCTGAACGGGTATTTACGAGGACACACACAAAAAAAAAAAACAATCAGAGACTCGCAGACTTCCCAGAAGCTGCAGCGAGTCTCCATTAGATTAGCAGATTCTGCTCTTTGATACCGGCGATGCCTCGAGACGAGACGGAGCGAAGGAGGCAGAGACCAGCCGATTCCATCTTAAGCCTCATGACTAATCTCTGACAATGATCTGTTCTTTATAAGGATTACATAATGTGCCATCATTAGTCATGTTCCATGAGCCATATGTTGAGCTAATGGACAATAATGGCAGCAATCAGTACGAAGTGGAAAAGCTGTGGAAAGTAGCACATCGACAAGACCAGATGGCTCTGTTTCTTTTTTTTTTTGCCTCGTGTTTCCTGGTATCTTTTTTCACTCTTTAAAGAAAAAAAAGTAAAAGAGCAACCTGACTTTTTTCTGCACTTTTTTTTCCACTTAAGTTGGACAAGTCAGGCACCTTTGGGCTCATCCAACTCGGAAACTTTGCATCTTATCGGGCCCTGCAGTTGACCCGCAGTGTTCAATCTAAAGGAGGAGGAATGTAGTAATCTAGCAAAGAAACCACCTCAGCAGAAACACACAGCGAGGTCTGTGGATTATCCTGAGCGGCTGATGTTATCCAGGAGAGATACGCTGCTTTAAAACTCCACAAATACACTGTTGATGCTACAAGAGTGACCAGTGAGAGCTTAAACCTTTAAAAAGTGAGCACTTTCTCACCTTTATCAATAATTTATGATTGAATGAACTGATGTAGAGTCCTAAAAACAAAATAAACAGGACTGCATCTGTAGACTGAATACAAATAAGTTCAGAGAGGTATAATGGCTGACTAGTAGCGTAGCATGTTAGCGGTAGCCTGACAACAACAGCAGTATTTAGCCAAACTAGCTGAATGATTAATCACCGTGTCACCAATCATCCAAAATCAAACGCTCTGCAAAGATTCGGGAATCGGTGAGTCACTTTCTGATGCGACCGGGCCATGAAAACACTTCACATTGTAGTTGCATATTATTTTAAGCTCGCATGAAACTTTCCAGGAGAACCTGGGGTTTTCTCCTCCTGTAGATGATGATTCAACCGGGATGATTTCGAGTTTCTCCGAGCCGTGCAGGGCTGCTCCAGCTGTGAGTTACATAACATCACCTAATGGAAAAATGAAGGAGGCATTTAACTTCCACAACCTCTGCAGCTCAGAAATAGCTCCTCCAGATCCTTTTTTAGTGTGTGTTTTTGTGTTTTAATTGTTTTTATTTAAATACACAGCTTTCATTTTTAATCAACACGAGCTCACAAGCTTTTCACCCTCTAAGAGCTTTTTTTAAAAATATATCCTTGTCAACAAAAAATAGAAAAGAAACTCTTCGCTTTGGATGTTTCTGAGAGAATCCGCAGGGAGGCTTCGTGAGAGCATTAAACATCAAAACAAGATGTTTTTTTGTTTCCCCTCGTTGGAAAATACACATCAACATTGTTTTGAAGCATCTCTCAGATCTGAGATCCGAACATGACGCATGCACGTACAAAAAAATTTGAATGATGGAGGCAAAAACTAATTGAGGCAGATGTACCTTCCCCCCGGAGGAAGATGCCTCCACCCGCCCCTCCATCCCTCATCATCCACAGACGAGTGTTTCCAAGGCTGCCGGTTGGAAAGCACTCAGCATCCTCTCTGTTTTGATCATCAGATCTCTGACAGCACCACTGATTGTGGATCACATAGCCTGTTTGCAGCTCGAGCACCTCCTCCTCCACCTCCTCCTCCTCCTCTTGATTTGCCTCGCTTGCAGATTTTTTTCCCAGATATGCAGCATTTTGTCGGCTGGCATGCATCTCCTGATGAATGGTGGAGACCTTTGGCCCCCCGAAGCAACGTTTGAAAACAAGTGGGAGCTGTGAACATCGAGTCGAGCTGCAGGCTAAATCTGGCGTGCAATAACTCACCGCTGACATCCCACCTAGTCCAAAAAAAACCAAAAAATAAATAAAAAATAAAAAAATTTGCCTCACAGGAAAATAATAAACCTTCACAAAATCAGCTTTTTTTTTTTGCATTTTTAAAAAAATCTCAAATTAAATGCAAAAAAAAAAAGCAGCAGCAGTCACTTTGCTCATTTTCCCCGGTCTGTGCCCCGGAGCTATAAAAATCAATCTTGGACCATTTTCTCTTCGTATTGTTCCAAGCTAGAAACACTATGCCAGATCTGCTCAACCTGAACAATTAGAGCTGACCCGCAGTCGGAGCATTACTGATAGTTTGGCCCATGTTTCATCCTGGCTTTGTCACGGCGGGGCAACGAGAGAGAGGGGGGTTTTTTTTTTCAAAACGCTGGTACGGTGAAGCTTTTCCATCACCTCAGCCGGCTGCAGCCCGAGAGAATGACCCATATGGAATCCATATGCATGGCCAGTGTTCCCCTCAATGGGTTAATATTGGTCACGGCCAGCTTGTCATGCTCGAGGGGCACGAAGGCTTTGATGCACCACCTCTTGATTTAATGCCGGAGCCACCGGGAATCGAATGAGAGCGCCTTTCCTGGAACGTCTGAGGTGTGTCGGATGACTTCAAGCTGTGTTTTTAGAGCTAAGTGTTTGAAAAAAAACAGCATCGTGTTTGTGTTTTGTTCTTTGGCTTTAAGAGAAAATCTCCATGCAAACTAACAAGAGACCAAACAACAAACATCTAGATGCAGGTCTCGCTGTGTTATACGTTAGTGCACGGAGATTCTGATTTACACTGATGTCATGTTTCTCTGTGATCATTTGTTTGGTACAGAAAACACAGTTTTTCTTTTCCGCCTCGTAGCCTTGTGGTGCTATAACTCTTCAAAAAGAGCTCATGCGCGGCAAAATGGGCTAATTGGGTGGAAATGTGTTGACATTTCACCAACACGTCTCTGTAGAAGGAGATTGAGTTGCATCAAATCAATTATTCAGACGGTCCGAGCATGACTGAGACGAGCACACAGAGGCCAAACCTGCACACACACACCGCCCTCCGAACATGAACGCTGCATTTTGACAACCTGAGTTACATCTGCCTGGTGTGTCGCATAAAAAAAACACCTTTGTTCGTTTGTGCGTCTCACACCTGGAAACTAGAGTTTGGTTTCATTGCCTTGGTGTCACACTCAAACATCTGTGCAGCTGTGTGCACGTCACTGTGCAGATAAAAGGTCGTTTTTCATTCTTCTGCAAAGAGATTCCTCCTTAAAGCAGGTGAAATGAAGAATGAACAAACTCCACACTCGTATTTCTGAGCAAAATTTAATTTCAAAGTCCAGTCGGAGATAAAACGAGGCCGCAGCAGTTGAAATTAGACAAATCGAGCTGCTATCTCGCAAAGTCATGCAAAGAGGACTGAATTCCCTTTTTTTTTCCTTCTGAGGAAGCAGAGAGAAATAAATTTTTGTACTAAAAAGACTTTAATTTTGAAAGATCCTCCCCTTGTTCTCACTAAGTCAGACGAAAGCCTTTTTAATGGATTTTTGCACAGAAGGCTGGAACTTTGTCCCCTGAATCACTCACTAAATTTGTCTCTGAAGCGATTTAGTTGCTGTCGGTTTTGACAGAAAAGAACAATTAATGCCTTCGACATACAAAAGGAAATGTGAGTATCATTTTAACTGAGGTAGCAACTGCGTCATTAGGGAGTGTTGCTCCTTGATTTATGAATAAAAAAGAGAAATAAATGTTTTTCCTGATAGAAGCAGTAAAAGTCTGTCACAGAAGTTTGAATCTCTCCGGATAAAAGATCTCTAAAAGTCAAGTCTTTATTTTTTTTTTGCATGACATGGAGCGAGCGGATGACGTGTTTCACATCTGTCTTCTTCAGGTTTCTGCTCAGCGACATGAAATAAGTCAAACATCTGAAGCAGCAGCAGAGAGCAACCCCTACACATCTGGTGCGTGGTGCGATCTAATCCTCGACAACAGCGCTTGTGTACTCGCATACTGTTCTCGCACAATGTTGACAGAGAGGGAGGAACAGAAAAAAAAAACCCATCCCTTTGTGATTTGTGTGCTGGCAGTGAGTTTACACCACATATTTGAAAATGTTGCCTAAATGAGTTATTTGTCATGACATATTTTTCCGTGGTTCGTCAACAAGTGAAAACAGAGAAACTGAGAATGTTGAAGAGCCACTTTTAAAGCTGAGATTGCACCGCAGGCGATGTGGCTTTTTAGTCATTTTGGCAACAGTTTAGGGATGTTTTTTGAGGTTTTTCCATCATCTGAAAGGTAATTTAGCCCGAACTGTAGGTTTGGTGGAAGTAATATCCAATCTAGTAAACAACAAAGTCCAGAATCAGTTATCAGATTTTCCAAATTAACAATCTACCTAACGAGAGCTTGAAATTGCAGTATTGCTAATTAACATAAATATTTCTTTACCTGACACTTTTATTAAAAGGTATATAGAAACTTCTGTCTTATCTTTAACTGTATTTGTTTAAGAGTAATGACTAAGTGTTATTACCTCCCTGAGTCGTGTCTGCAGGTCTCCTTCACAGGTTGCAGCAACACATTCACCTGAGAGATTGAACTCAGGGCAAAAAAACCCCAAATATCACCAAACACATGAACATATCATCACTTTTATCTCCTTTTCTCTGGAATTTGGCTGCTGGAAAGTAAGAAAATTTAAATAAAAGAGATTTTAATGAGTAAATAAAATCTGAAACTTGTCGCCATGTTGCTGCTTATACTTATAAATGGATGATTGATAAGTTCACAGCCTAAAACAGGAGTCGGTTTAAGGAAACCAAGCATTTTTACTTACATTTACACACTTTAGTTTCGCACTTGCAGAGCTTACATGTCTCATTTTTTAAGAGATTGGCGTTTTGGACCTGCAGAAATTGGTCCACAGCAGCAACACGGTCACCACCCTGTCAAACCTGCAAACACTGAGCTTCTTCTTCATCTTGAGGAAGCAGGAAACAGTCTCAGGGTGACAAACCAGGTTAATACAGCAGCTGTTGGATGAGTTCAGATCAGCATTCCTGCATGAAGAACGATGATGTCCATTTTTCCAGACAGTGCTGACTTGCAATTTTCACAAAAGTTATCAACATCAGACTTTCTGCATATTAAATAAGAGAGTTGAACTGCAACATGCATGAAAGGAGAGCTGTGTAAGTCACATGGATCCACCTCAGGCCACGAACTCAACACTCACCCCTCAGTGCATTCACATTTATACGACACAAAGATAAAACAACCCTCTCTTTTATGTCATCCACTGATTTCATTCCTGCATAAAACTGCAAGATGTCTTCCTCTCATGTAAAACCCACCACATCACACAGATCCCTCTCTTCTCTGCGCCACTTTTCAGCACCTAAACGCATCTCAGATTTCAAAACCTGATATGAATCCCACATTTCTGCACGCAGGCGTCTCACTCCGCCACACATCTGTTCCCGTCCCCTTCCCCTTTCACACCGCACACTGTCCTTGGATAGTCTGATAGGTCCTCAAAATCCAATTTATCATGATTATGCGTTTCTGGGAAGAGCCTCCAGCCATTATTCAAACGGCTGCGGGTTCAAACTCGGCGAGCGGTGAAGCCGACGGAGTAACCGGGAGCTGATCTCTCTGGATGTGATTGTCTCTAAACGTGATTGTGATTAGGAGCAAATACTGGATACAGCAGCCATCTGTGAGTGTGCATGTGGTGGCAGCGTGTGTGTGTGTGTGTGTGTGTGTGTGTGTGTGTGTGTTTTGGGAGGTGGGGGGGGGTTGTTGCTGATGGGAGTGGTCGTGTACAGGATGCAGTGTGGCAGGCTGGGGCATTAGGCGGAGGAGACGAGGGGGGGAGTCGGGCTGACGGTGGCGTTCATTACACGCACCGGTGCACACACATAACCTGGGCTCAGACACACAGTCATCACTCACACACACCTGCCTCACACACACACACACACACACACACACAGTTTCCTGCAGGCAGAGAGCAGAAAGTGACTCACCTTGCTGCCTGTCACACACACACACACACACACACACACACACACAAACATGCACAGTTACCTGCTTTTCTGTCTCTCTTTTTATAAACTGCACTGTTGCATCCTTTCCTCTCTTTTATCTCTCCTTCCTTCCTTCCTTCCTTCCTTCCCTCCTTTTCCTCAGCTAAAAGATCAACCCAACCAGACGAAACAAAGCTCACGTTCCCGTCAGCAGCGAGACTTCAGACGTCTTCTGGAAAGAAATTACGAGTCTCAGTTGCTTTTAGCAGCTTGTAAAAACACAAATGTCTCTATAACTCGCCGTTTTTACAGAGTTGAGTCGGCTGGTTCTGACTTTCATTTGCACACGTCTGCGAAAAACAAACAACACGAGACGAGCAAATGGGTTCGAGTGCATGAACTCAAAGGGAGTCGGATACGCAGGATGAGGAGGATTCATGGGAAAAGAAACATCATATTCATGTTTTCATCCACAAAATGTCTCAAGTTCTAAAAAGTTTATGTAAATTATTTATGTTATTGCTAATATTGCTAATTATTACGTACAGATTTGGTTAAACTATGAAAATTTTTAGTGTTTTTTAATCAAAATGATCTTATTTTAAAAATGGATGTAACAAACCAATTTGAAAAGTTTTATATATTATAGTTTGTACTTCTCCTTTTCTTAAGCTACATGGAAAAGTTAAGGCTTATTATTCGGAGGTATTATTATTTTTAAAGACATGTATCGATCCAGAGGTTTAACAGGGTTTATTTTGACTGATTATAAAAATGTAGAGTCTCTTTTTCCAAACATTCACAAGAATAAATGCTTTGCAAAAAGTCAACCATTATTTTTCAGTTTGGGAAAACACATTGGCACCTCACAGATTGCAGTTAATTGTTTTGTTGTCTTTAATTATTCATTAATTAATCTTCCTTTTTTCTCATTTTTCATTTTTAATAGACTACGGTTCATTATCAGCAGCTCAATTGTGATATTTCTATAAAAAAACTGACTCTGATGATCCATCCGGTGGAGTCAGGCGGCCATCTTTAAACTATTGACCGTGTGAGCTGCAGGATTTTTTAAAATTTTTTTTTTGGTTTCCATCGCTGCTCGTCTTCATCCCATTACAGCAGATTCAGGTCAGAGAACTTGACAAATGATTGGCTGTGTCTCGGTGACCCGCAGGCCCAATCAGCACAGGACGCGTGAGTGAAATTGGGGGGCAGATAATGTTGCTGGCAGACGCATCATTAATTACTGCCCTTCTATCAATATCTAATTATACTAGCTGTCTGGCTGAGCGAGGAGGAAGATGAACCTCGTACTGGAAGTCTTTATATTGGCAATATAGCCACCAAGCCGTGATGGCGTCGCTCTTAAAGCAGCCGGGTCACCGCTGCCCAGAGCTCCGCCGGATTTCATTTTAGCTGTTTAATCAGAAGCTATTTTACTCCGGGGATGCAAAGTGAATGCAATTAATTTCCATTAACCACCTGGCAGGAGAGATAAAACAGCAGCAGTGTGAGTCTGAGAACTACTGCCTTAAAATAAAGACTCCTATTTACACCCCATGTGTGTTCGGTCTTTATTGGGGTAATTAATGTTAGATTTATTTTGCAAGGGGTTTTTTTTTTTTTTTAACAGCATGGCAACTTTGAGAAACTGTCGGTGCTGTTACATTGATCACATCATTCACAGGTTTGCAGGTTTGAAGTGTAAAATACAAGAATAGCAGAACAGTTTGCAGTGTTTTTCACCTGGATTTCGTTTCTTAATGAACGCTGCAAGAAGATACAGACGACACATTAAAACAAACACTGTTATATGAGGCAGAATTCAAAAAAATCTTACGCAAAAAGAAAGAAAATGAGGAGAAAATTAAAAAAAATGCCTCTAAATTAGCACCAGATCAGACTCATAAACACTGAGGTCCCTGCAGAGAACATCAACCCACCAAACTCTGTACAATTTTCTGACTATTTAAGAATATGACAATGCCCTTATTATGGGTTTGTGCTGCGTATATAATACTAATATTACATAGTAATTTATTTTGTTCTCTGCTTAGAAAAAGTTTGTATTTATCTAAAGTAGGATAATAAGTCTTAAAAACTCTTTTCTGTGTAACATGTTAATCAACTTCTCCTGCTTTCATTATAAAACAAAATTCGCTGAAATGTCGATTGGTGTTTTGACAGTGTCCACAGTGGAAGCGTTTGACAAAAACTAAGATTAAATAGTAAAGTTTGATCCAGATTATTATTGCTTTTATTTTTTTAAATAAAATGCAAATATATAAATCACATACATACTTCAGAAATGTGCATTATATTGTGTTTCTGTTGCAAAAAATCTTTTTTATTTCTCATTTTTCTCATTTAGCAGTTGACAAGTATTAATCTGTGATTTGTTTCCCCGTCTGTCCATTGTTTTTTGATCTATTATTCTAGAAATGTTCAACTCTGACAGTTGCACAATGAAAGAAATGTTTCCTGTCACTGTAAGAAAACAAAAACCGAAGCGACTGCCAGCGTCTCTGTTTCTAATCCTCCATCATTCGGAACGAGAAAACCTAACCTGCTCCCTCAAACGGCGCCACAAAGTCTAAATAATTTGTAGCAACAATGAATTTCAAGCACTTATTCCTTATAAAAAAAGGCATATTTATAGGGTATATAACGTCTCAGGAATAAAACTCTTTGTATATTACATCAATAAAACAGCTGAGAAGAAAAGTCCACCGGATAAAAGTTTGGACCTGTAACAAAAGCCCCATTAAGGTTTTAATCAGCGTGCAGCGGGAGGAGACACAGTGCATTAGCCGAGGTACGAAGCTGAGAGCAGCCTGGTTATTTTGGCAGTTAGATCATTGTTGCATTAATGTGCTTCCCTCAAGAGGACGATGCAGCTGTCCTTGAGTAAAGCACTTAAATGCTATTGCCTCAGTAAACACTCAGCTGCCGAGCGGTCGAACGAGGGAGAACGACTGCCGATGGATTGACCTGCTGTTTGTGTGGAGGAGCTGAAATAACAGAGCAGCGGGTTGTTTTTTTTTCAAAAAAGCTGTGCAATACACCTGAATCCAGACTGTATGAATGAGCAAACAGATTGAAAATCTCATATCATGTGTAATAAGGTGAGATTCTGCTTTATTGATCCCCCCTGGAGGAGAAATCCAGGTGTTACAGCAGCACAAAGACAGAATCAAGCACAGATGAGTCGAGGAGTTAAATGAATTATTACAGAAAATATATAAAATAGGAAGAGAATAAGATAAAAAAAAACATACAGAGCAACTAAATTCAATTCATAGGATAACCAAAAACACAGTATAAACTACTGGTGTGGGTTCAAGAGGCCGAAGTCTGGAGCAAAGTGACGTATTGGTGCGATTAGAGGCAGCAGAGTCAGCTAAAGACTCACATATGTATGTAACATGATACACTCAGCTATAACAGGGCGCACAGGATCTTATTTAATCTGATTATAATACACTTTGTTTGCCTTGAGAGGGTTTGTGCTCCGACAGCAGCTCAGAAAAGGAAAGACAAAGATAATGCACAAAAAGTTACAGTGCTTATTAACAATATCAGCCTAAAAATATCTTAAAATAAGCAATTTAAACATCTGTCTGCACTTATATAACGTGTAATACGGCGCAGCGGTAGCCAAGTCAAACCTAGTGATGGATTTATTGCACATAATGCAAAATGAAATGTACTTGTACTGTAAAGTGGAGCAGCTCAGATAAGATAAATGAAAGGTGTGTGAGTTCAGAGTGTGTGTGTCGGTCTGAGCGTGGAGACATGATGCAGAGGAGGCTGGGAAGACGGCAGCTGGAAGGGGAAACCATGAGAGATGGATCAGTCTGTTACTGAAAGTGCTCGGCTCTCTGATCAGGAGGCTGTTAAGAGGATGTGGTGTGTTTTCTTTCATGCACAGCAGTTTGTGCAGCAAGAATAAGCAAAAAAAACTAAAGATAATCATCAGAAATCGTCTATAAAACATGTTTAAAACCTTTGTGGAGTTTGAATAAGAAGATATTTTGTTCTAAACTTCACAAAAATAAGCAGCCGTGGAGGAAAAACATCAGATCAGGAGATCATGGAGTCGTCACTTCTTGGCCCGAGACGGCTGACTACATGTTGGATTTCGACCAATCGCAGCCTTTTCTCGACTTGAGCGATGCTGAGAGGATCATTAGCGAGGATGACCTCAGCGTTGCACCTGACATCACCGACAACAACCGTCTCAATCTGAAAGCAAACCTGGAAACAGTCATCATCACTCACTCAGTCGGGGAGGTGGACTGAACGTTTTTTTTATTCCCAGTCGGTAGAAAAGAATTTGAAACAAACACGAGTGAAATCTATTTGAACGCAACTTGGATGGAGTTACTTTTTAAATGGAGGAATCCGACCCAAATGGGATAATCAGACAGGATTTGAACTGCGGTCAAACCAGAGAGACAGCATGTGTGATCAATTCACAGGCGACCGCGACCAAACACAGCAGGAATATTACATTAATGTCCTTAAAAAACGCAGTTATTAGACATAATTGATGGTTATTTTTCACCTCCTGCACCACCAGTTAAACCTTCTGCAGCCGACATGATTTGGGCAAAACGTCTGTCAGACATCCAACCAGTGTTTGAGACCCTTTCAGAGTTTCGGCTGTAATCTTAGCAGCCGTGAGGACATTTAACAGCCGTTTCTTTTTTTGTTTTGTGGCGGCCAAAACCAGGTGTTTTTGCATGAGACGACGGCTGTGTTTCTGGCCACAAAAGCAGGTGATTTTTAAGGAGATGTCATCAGATTTTCCAGCCATTTTTTTCTGGCGACCAAAGACCAGAAACGTCTCAATCGTCTGTTCGGATGTGGCGTTGTGAAGTAAACATGAAGTAAACATGACGGAACGATAAAAACAAATCGTTCCTGACACCTTTAATCTGTCAAAACAAGCTATTATGTTGTCAGTCGGTCTGAAAGAGGCATTCAGGTTATTGGCAGTGAAATGAGACTTTACAAACTCAACGAGAGAAAGCAGACCATAATTTAACCTGGGTGAACTCAGGTGAGCTCTCAGTCTGCAGCAGCGTGAACATGCATGTGCAGACGGAGATTTTCTGACTATTTTGCTGTAAATCTGCACTCAAACATTAAATCCAAACATTTGCAGGTTGAGTCAGCAGATGGACGAAGCCTCTGAAGGGTCAAACAGCATGAAGACGTCATAATCAGGCTCAAAAAGGGAAGACGTGTTAGACTTTAACCCCCAGATGCTACTTTGGTTGTTTTTCCGCACTGACAAAATACATAAAACAAACAATTTGTCTCTCTGCTTTTGTTCCACACCCACATCAGTGAGTCACGGCATCGTCACGCTGTTTGGATCCGGCAGCACAAGTGGACAGAAACAGCAGAAAAGGTGTCGACGGTCTGAAATGTTGACACAAAGATCAGGTTTTAGTGTCGCTTATTCAGAGTCACGGACGATAGCTTTTGATTTTATGCTCATGATTTGCACAAACATTCAGAAATCCATCACTTAAGAAGCAAAAAGACAGAAATCTCCCCTCTGACAGCAGTTTGAATGAATGAGCGCGTGACGCGGCCAAACGTTATGTTCTCGGTGAAGAATGCAGCTGTTTCTAGGCTATCGCTTCTGTTATTTTTCTGTTTTTCAGGTGCAAAGTTTCCTTTTGGAAAGCCACCAGATGATGCAGGTGCGACTGGATTAGGTAGTTGAGTGGCAACAGGAAAAAAAAAAGTGGAAAAAGTGGAAAAGACGAACCGTGTTTCCGTAACGTTTCTGCCAGAAGAGCCTCGATGATATCTGAGTGTGTTTAAGAGAAAGACAGCCTGTCGTCCGGCAGCATCTGATCCGCACCTCCATGCTGTCTCACCTCCCTGCTCTCACTTAAAAGAGCATAAAAACCTCAGGCAACTGCAGGTCAATTACCATCAGTAAGCCCCTGAGCACAGATTATTTCTCAGACGACTTCTGGGAATGATAATCAATGCTGCCGGCTGTCAGCAGGAGCTCGCTCGAAATATTAAAAAGACCAGAATAACTCCTGGAGGTTTAGTTTGGGGGGGAAAAAAGGAAATGTTTTGTCACTTATTGGATTGTTCAAACGCCTCTTGTTATGCTGCCACATCAAATTATTCTCCCTCCTGCCTGCACCACTCATCAAATCTTGCAGGGAGGCTTACAGGGGACGAATGCTGTGTCAATATCCCTGCGAGCGGGAGATGTTTGCTATTATTCTCCGACACAGACGAGCTCGTGCGGTTCCCTCATAAGGACACATTTGAGCAGACCTGTGCAAACCATGTTTAGGTAAGATAACACTTTAATAAGATCTGCTTAATTGACTCCTGTGGGTGATGTGGGGGAGGGAGGAACTGGGTCACAGTGGCAGCGAAGAACAGAGAGATAAAGAGAAAATGAATGAAAAGGCAATTGAGGGTATAAATATTTATAAGCCTCAGTGATGCACGTTTAAGTTCCTCGTTTAAAAGAAAACCTGCTTATGATGGATTGTGACAAGACTGCAGTTTAAACCATCACACAAGATGAAACAGAAGAAGAATATTACGAGAAGGAAGATTCATTTTGACTGTTTTCTTTATTGTTTTTTAGTAAAAAGAAAAAGCTAAATTAAAATCCGAGCGGTTCTTATATAAGCTGGTTTCTCTGTACATGCAGCAGTTATTCTGCCGCAGACGAAAAGGAGGATTAAGAGGCCTCAGTTTACACAAACTGACTCAGATCTGAGCTGAGGTTCTTGTAATTTCATGGTTATTGTCGATCTCCTTCTGTATTAATGTTCTCGCAGGCTGGAAAACGAGGCGAAGTGGTGAAGTCGAAATCCAACGACAACATTTCTTCATCCGCTTCCTGCAAAATGTGCACATGGCAACTGCAGCACGGCTAAGATTAGGGGGGGAAAATTGTGGTTTATGGCAAATAAACTTTGGTTACAGCATGTTTTGGTTAGCCGCTAACACACATGGGATACTATTTCCTTATTAAGTTATTACAGCAGAGTAACCAAACTGTATTTTTGGTCTGTTGTGTTTGTACTTTGTTTCACTCAGTGGTGTCGGGACACGAGCAGCCGTCTGACAGGCTGGTTTTTTTTGTTTTTTTGTTGCTGACCTTTAAATGTGCTGTGTTGTGTTTTGGTGCACACGCTGCACAGGTGGGAGGTGAGGGGGGGCAAACAGCCCGGAGGTTCATTCAGATTGGACAGATGTTGGTATTTTTTTGTTAAAAATGAGTGTTGGGAACTCTGCAGAGACGACTCAGAACCCAAACCTGGGATTTCATTCATGTAAAACTATTTGCATTCATAATTACGTTGCAGGAATAATGTGAAATCCACCTGGATTTTGTTCAGAACGTTGCATTTATGCACCATGACGGAGTTGCAGTAAAGTAGTTGGATCATACGAAGCATTTCTGCAACACCAGAATCCAGATTTGCACCCAGAATCCTGTCTGTTTTTTGTCTAATGCAACAGAAACCACTCTGGTTAAAGGTGAATTCTGGTGTTTTTAAACCAAATTCCTATTTTTACTTGATATTTTTAAAGTTTGGTTCTTGTAAATCAGCTTTTGGGGAGCCAACATGGCTGCACGAAATCCTTTGGGGCAACTGTGACCGTGTTTACTGAGCCTCTGAAACAGTCACAGGATGCAGTTTTTACTCTAAATGTCAGAAAAATGATCAAATGATCTTCACAGAGATAAAGTTGTTTGTTAAAGAGTTAAATCATTTTGATTTGACTTGAATTCCTGCAAAGATTCCCAAATTCCTGCAGAGACTTTTCCTTTGGTGAAACTTTTGTGTTTCCTTTCAGAGCTGGAGGACGAAAGAAGCGACAGCCAGCTGATATTTGGCATCTTTGTCGAATCAATCACCAATATTTCTTTTTCCACCAGCCGTCTAATTGATTAAGTAGTTTCAGAACTAATATAACCAAGAACAGAACAAGTCTGCTCTTCAGTTCTGCACTCATCCGTTCTGTCTAAGCTGCTCTTTCCTTCAAAATAAACTCCTTCCAGGGTTTCTGTCGCTGCTTGTGATGCTGAGTGGCAGAGGAGGATCTGCGATGTGCAACATGTTTTAATTCAACTTAAATCCTCTGCATCCACACTTGCCAGTAATCAATGCATCAATGCCGCCGATTTTTTTTTTTTTTCACCCTCCAATTATCAAAATGTGAAAGAGGGGAAGTGGGAGCTGGCGGCGAGCGAGCGAGCGAGCGGAGGATTAAGGTTCATTGTATTCCTCTCGCTGTACTGAGGAAAGAAATGTGAGAGATGAGAAGCAGAAGAGCAGCGTCTCCTCGTCTGCAGGATTATCTCAGCCAGCCGTGTTGTAAAAGGCACTCAGATGTGATGTTCTTCGTGTTCCTGCAGACACTTGACCTTAGGGGGGGGAGAAGACACACTCGACACCTCAAAATCCACGTCTTTGTCAGCTGCACGGCTCGTCTGAAAGCAACAAAACCGTTTTTTTCATGTGTGCAGTTCTAAATAATGACACTGAGAACGATTTGTTCATTAAAAAAAGATGCATTTTTACTCGTGTGCACCCTGAGATGCTTTAGATACAAAATCAGCTGTTGCTCCTGATGAGATTAAAGGAAATAAAATGACAAATTGTTTTTCCTTTTTGCTCATTTTTGTTCCAGACATCAGCTGATCACTGAGATCACATCGATTTAAACTGAGATAAAGTCTAAGATATCTTTTCTCTTCCGGTCTGTTTTCTTTTTTCATGATGGGTCTCACTTCCTGTCTAAGTGAAGCCGAGCAAACATGAACCCAATTATCCTCTAACCACTTTAATATGTACAGTTACTGTATGTAATTACAGTGATACAATTACTCATCTACTGTCACGTTAATTACTTTCCATTCTGCATCGCTTCACCTTTTACAGTCGCCGCTGTGGCTTTTTAATCCAATTTATTTCTGTAGCTCAAGAAAAAATATTGTTTGGTCCAGTCAGTCAACACCTTCTGAATGTCAAGCTGCTCTCCAGGTCTGATGGACGGTGGCGGTGGCGGCGGCGTGCGTCACCACGCCGGCAACCTGGACTCAGTGCCCCGAGTCAACACGCCCCAAGGACACAGCAGCAAGACACATAAAGCCTGCAGCATTAATTATTCAGAGTGGAGACGGTTGTCTGAGGCAGATAAATGTGTTTTTTACAATTCTGCTCTTGATTTTTTGTTGCAATTTCGGCTGGAGGGAGAAAAAAAAAGTGCAGTTGTCCATTAATATGCACTTTATTCCCTCAAATGAGCAAAACTCCTTCAAAACAAATGCAATTCACCAAATTGGATGGCAGCGAACCCAAAGAGGAGCGAGAAGGAAAGCTGTGTTAGCATGCATGTGCGAACAGCCGACAGGAAACCTTGTTACACTGATTTTTGGTGGTTTTTCATAATTGAAATGACCTGAAACTGAAGGATTAGAAGATCATCGGTTGGAGGAGTTTAGTGATTAATGATGCAAAGGAAAAAAATAATTTTATCCCCTCTTTTGCTGAAATTAATGTAAATGATTATGATTTAAACTTTTTTGTTTTAATATGCAGCCAATACTTCAAACTCTGTTAGGCTACATTTTCCAGCAGCGAGAAGAGTAAATGATGTAAAAATCCAGTTATTGTATTCGTTAATAAAACCTTGTAATGCTCTTTTGCCTCAGCGTATCATGAGTTTTCTGAAGGCTGTGATCAGTTTGGTCTTCAGTGGACAAACTGCTGCACAAAGTGACAGCATGCAGCTGCAGGAAGCTAACGTCTAAAAGCAGAAAAGTGACTCCTGACGTCCAAAGTTCATGCTGAGGTCACCAGAAACCTTCATGCACTGAGTCTGATGGAGCAACTAGAAACAAAACATCTCTGAGACAGAAGGTTTCTCCCTCCAACAACAGTGACGTGTAAATTACCAGTGTGCAGCTCAAAATGTGTGTGTGTGCTTCTGAATATGCATGCAAGCGTGTGTGTATGCCCCTGAGTGTCTAAATGTGTGTGTGTTCGCCATCAGTGCTGCATCTGCAAGCTGCTTCAGCTCTTGTGTGGGCGGGAAAATCTCAGCATCACTGCACGCTCGGTGACAAAAAGCTCCACCTAAACGCCTCGACTACTCATCTTCCTCTGGGTCTTACAGAAAAACAAAAGCCCACCGACGACAGCGACGTTATTGTTGCAGGCCCGGCGATGAGGCGCCTGTGTGTGCCTCAGGGCACTGTGTGAAGCCCTCCTGCAGTGAGACTTGTGTGGCATCTTTGTGATTTGACTCTTCACGCTCTCGGAGACGCTCTGAGTCAGAACATCACCGGACCTCCTCAGCAAACAAAAAGCAACGCAGGTTTCTCCTCCTCCAGCTGCTCCTCTCTGCACGTAACACAGTTCACTCACGCTTCTTCCCTTTTTAATTTCACCGCCACCTCGTCTCCCAAAACACAGAGTCGTCCCCCCACCCCCCCCTCCTCCAGGAGGACGGAGGATGTCCTTACCAAAGGTTATTACAGCACGTTTTCTGTGTCATCCGGCAGAAGACAAACCCACCCTCTGATCGTCAGCAGCGGGGAGTGAACTCACAAAGATTCCACATGAGGTTGAAGCTAATGCATGGGCGTGTGCTCGGGACATGATTTGCATTTTTGCACAGACGAGGGCACTTTATCCTCTCGGTGGGAGGCTTTCTTTTTAAGGGCAGCCGAGGCTTTTGCCAAATCTCAGACCTCCTCCTCTTATTCCAGAGCACTTTCAGACCATATAAAAAGACTTTACGAGATGGTTTCTACTTCCAAGACAGCCCAGTAAAAGCAAAACTGAAACGGCTGATGTATGTGGCCTTTGATTCTTCCAAGAGAATCTGCGACAGCTCTTTGCTAAAAGGCTGTATGTCTGTAAGAAACCCTTTTTGTCTGCTGAGATACCTTATTTGGCCACTGCTGCTGCTGCTGCTGCTGTTGCTGTAGGGAGGAGAAAATAACAGCCAGCTGCTCCAGAGGTGGAGCTGGGCAACATCCAGCTGAGAATGTGTGCAATTGTATGAATGTGAAGCAGGCCGTCGCTGGAAAACAACATGTGTGCTCAGCAGAAGCCTTGGCCGGGTGAATTAAGGTTAATAAAAGCTCACAGCTCCTCGCAACAAAGTCATGAAGGAAACCTCGTTCTGTGCTGAAGGTTTCTACCAATTATATCAGATTATCTGCCCTTGAATGCAGAGCGCTCTCTCTGAAAAACGACCGTCCCAAACGACGGAAAACTGCCTCCCAGCAGTTACCATGGCATCCTAGTTAACTCAATGCAAACCTTAGATGTGATTTTTTTTATCTTCCCTGAACCTGTCATGAAAAAAAAAAAAACAACCAAACAAACAAACCAAATATGCACAGAGAGTTAAAAGGGAAAGCCTCATTTTATTTGTCACTTCTTTTAAACCCGAAGGAGAGAAATCAGCAATTTCTCTGCTTTCCTTTAGTGGGCAAAGTAGGGAACAAAAAAAAACAAACAAAAAAAATCCCAGCTGGAGTCTGGTGAGAACAGCAGCGGTCGGGGTCTGAGCTGCTCCCCTCAGCACTTCAAATCTCTGAAGATATTATTGGAATTGTGCACGACTGTGAAAGAAACGTCCCCTTCTTTCATTGAAATAGATTTTTTTTTCTCTTTCTCCGGCTGTATTATTTCCACACAAGCACAGATCTGCTGATGGTTTGTTTTCTCGGCCTCACAAAAAAGGGCAAAGAGAGAGAGAGAGAGACATGAGCTGGAGGAGCGACGGAGCCAAAGCAGAGTGTTGGTTTATGGGAAATAATTAACCTGATCCAAGCCGATCGGTTCTGTTTGTATAAGAATGGAAATGAGCAAAAACTGGGGAAAAAAAAACCTCATTTACAAGATGTTAAAATATTGAATATTTGATTCTCCCTCTCCGTGCTCAGGCTGTGTGTGTGTGTGTATATGCATGTATATGTTTGCATTTTAAATATGCTACTGCTGTCACCTGCAGGGCAAACACAGCACTGCACGCCGTCCTCGTTTGTTTTTTTGTTTTTTTTTTTCTCCGCCAGAAAAGTCAACATCATTAAAAATAGATGTGGCTGAAGTAGAGCAAACAGCTTCTCCTCTGTCATGAATTATGTTTGCACGGATTTCTTCCCACAAATAACATCCAATGGCTTGTTAATGACAACTCAGCAAAAATCCAAGAAAAAAAAAAAAACCCCGCCGGCCCTCCAGAAAAATAAAATGACAGCAGAGGCGGAAAGAAACAGCTTTATTCCAGATACAAAACCCTAAAATAATAAAAGTTTGCTGTTGAAGATAAAGATACAAGGACTCGTAATGTGATTGGATTTGATCGACATAATGGATGAAAGAGGAAGATAAGTGGAACATTTTGACTTCCAGCTGCTCCTCATGTTCAACAACAGCAGCTGCTTCCTCTAAAAACACATTTTTGGTGGTTTTGTTATGATTAATATTTAGTTTCACATGATTTTCTCAATAAAAACCTCAAAACTAAAAAGGGTTGAAATGATATCTGCTCTTTTTTTTCTCAATGGGATGATTAGGATCCATTAATAATGGCCTCATGCTCCGCCCACCAACGCTGCTTGTGCTCTGTTTACTGCTGAAAGAGCAGTTTTGCATCATGATGCACAACATTAGCATGAAGGAAGCATGAAGAAGCTCAGTCCTACATGTTTAAGACTCATGTATGGAGTCTGTTGTGTTCACTAAAATAAGCAACTAGCAAGGAAATGGTGAAACAGTTAGCATCTTTTACTTGTTTATGTTGTTTTTGAAGCTTGTTAGCTCATAACTGTCTGTGGTTTACACATATTAGTAATCGTGCAAATGCAAACTCTTACTCTCTGTGCTGACATGCACCTTCTGTGATGAGAGTTGCAGGTTTCTTTGCCTTTAAATATGCACATTTGAATATAAGATTTTAAGAAAAAGCTCTGATATCTCCCTTCGTCAGGAGAAGAAAGTGAAAACACCTCTGTCATGATGAAATGTGCACAGATACAAGTCAGTGCAGTCGAGGTCTGACATTTAATGCGACATAAACATACAAAAAACACATTTTAGAGTGAAGAGGATCTTTAAATATCTGTAACTTGACTGGATTCAAAGCAGGAAGCTTCCTCTGCTGCTGACTGATGATAATGATAATGAAACACAACTGAATAAAACATCCTGAAGCGAACACATTTCCCTGACGGTGAACTGGAAACACCTCACTGTTCACTGTTATGCATGCAGATAACACGGCGGAGAATAACGTCCGTGCAGGAGCGGCTTTGATGCACCTGATCGTATCACGTTTTACAAAGTTTCACTTCCAACTTTTACATCAACAGTTCAAAATAAAGCAGATTATGAATTACAACTTATCATTTCCCTCAGACCTTTTGCCTCCAATTAAACGATGTTTTGATGTTGAATTAATTATTTCCTTTTGAAATGTTGACTGATGAGTTTTAGATTGCAGGAATGAAACCTTTCACTTTCTCATAAGCATTTATTCACTAATCTGCTGTTTCATTACGCAGATAAGACGAATAATTAACATGTAAAGCCACACCGAGACCTGTTTTCCCGTCATTTATGCATTCATCGCCTCCTTTCAACAACTGATACCAATTATGTCGGAGTTCAAAAGGGGATTATGATCATGTTGTTGGACTTCAAAGGCTGACGTCAATCTGTCCTCCAGGGATTAATGTGCAAACCCGCCAGCTTTCAGACAGGAATAAACAAACATTTTCTCCTGCCAAACATCTTGCTTGGCTGTAAAAAAAAAAAAAAAAAATCACCATTTTCAAAGATGCAAAACGGCTTCTGCTCACCTATCAGGGCCAGAACAAGCCACCGCGGGGCCCCAAAGCAGGATTTCAACACAAATCTCACAGCTGGAGCTGCATCTTAAACATTTTATAACGTGAAGAATTTGTACAGTGCATGGTAGTATTCTTATTTTTTTTAAATCTGAAAATTTCCCACAGCGTCCAAACATGTGTCAGGCATTATAATCACATGAGCTTTGAGCCATTTCACAATATTTTTTTAAGATTTGGGACTGAATCCTAACAAAAAAGATTACAAAAGGGACAAAAAATGCTTACAATTCCAGTTAATGTGAGGCCCCCTGGTGGCTTAAAAGTCAGCGTGCACTCTGGATGTCAGAAAAAAAAATGTGTTTATTGACGTTGGCTTCGCTGAAAGGAGTGAAAATACAGGAATAATGACGCACACTTTCAGGCAGCCTGTCCTGGAGGAGTTTCACAGCGTTGCACTCGTTGGTTCACATGAAAGTGACAGAAATAGTTGCGTCAAGAAGAAGAAGAGAGATTTTTTTTTAAAAAAAAGGTGTTACAGAGAGACAGAGAGAGAGAAATCCTTCTTCACCTCCACACAGCAGACCAGTTGGAGTGTAAAATGGTGTGAATGTTTAAAGGTCAGACACTTAAATTTAAACTTTTCAGAGGATTTCCAAAGCTCTCTCACCGTCCGACGAGCAGCTCTGATGCTGAAAACCTTCAGCAGCCAATTAATTTGCCTCCAGCTTGGTGGGTTTGTGAAGTGATGAAGAGTCTCCACAGCTGTCCAGAGGTCAGACGCTGAACACACAGAGAGGAAAACAAACTAACCTGAACGTAAACCACGTCTCAGCTAGCTAACGTGTCATCAGTTCACAGTAAATTCCTCTCACACTGTTTCCTCTCTGCACTACAACCACTCAAACCCCCCCCTGAAGGAAGACCGCTGCCCCTCCTGCCACATTTATCTCCCATTATATGTCCTGTATGTATACAGCAGTGTGTTTCTTGGGACAGCACAGCGATGAACAGCACGCAGGGAATGCAAACAAACCATTAATCTCCTCCTGCCGAGCAGAAAAACAAGCCAGACCGCCAGCGTCTCCTAAATACTTTCTCCAGCTTATTTAGGCCGTTCTGCTGAGGTTCTGAGGATCACGCAAACAAGGAGGCCACAGTTTATTTGTTTTAAAAAAAGAAACGCAAACAAGCAGGTTTATTAATATTTCACTGTGAGGAGGAGAGAGAGACACAGAGGGGATGTCTGGAGTCTGGATGTTAAGTGATTTCAAACGTGTGTTTGTGTGGAGGATGAATAAATAACTGGAAATAGCAGCAGGGCTCTGACTTCTTCTCACTTCTCGATTACGGTCACACACTCAATTTTTATTACTGGCCCCTAAAAGCACCTGTGCTGCCAAAATGTAACAAGGGGAAAAAATGAATAAAACGGGAAACATCTGGTAGCAACGGTGGAAAAAAAAATAACCTGTAAAACATAAAATGATGGTAAATGAAGGTGTGTGAGCGCTGTGATGCACTGTGTGTGTGTGTGTGTGTGTGTGTTCTGCTCCGTCTGAATCCATCAGATCTCCGTTTGAGTCACGAAGCAGAAATCAGGCTCCAACACCGCCAACGAGCGCGGGAACCTTTCTGGAAACTGACCAACACACACGTTGAGCAATCAGATGTGATTGTGTCGGTAATTGGTGAGGAATTCTGTGCGACTTTCGTGGCAAAACACGGCTGATTGTGTTTGAATAGCCGCTGATTGATCGGAGCCTTTTGTGCTTCAGCGTATGTGGGTTAAAACAACGGCTCACAGAAAACAATGAGTGATGCATTTCCGCACTTAGCTTTAAGTTTTAAAGGCTGAAAACGACTCCACTGAAGAGGCACAGTTGAAAATATATTTCATTGGATTTTGAAAAAAATGACAAATGAGTAAGCAAGTTAAGGCAACGCGCCGTGCTGCGTCAGAAATAACACCGCGGCTCTCCAGGTCTCCACCTTAACCTGTCATTATCTCCGCCAGGTGTAGGCCTGGAGGGGATCATGCATTTGCAGGAGTGTGTGTGAGAGTGTGTGTGTGTGAGTGTTTTAGAGTCTGCAGCAAATCTTGCGTGTTATTGGACCCATCAGTCAATATTCTCTGTGTAAATTTACGACTGTATCCTCAAGGAACTCTTGTTGCTTCCTTGATTCACAGTTTCTTAAAAAACTCTGCTCTGTTTTACAACCACTGACTCCTCACTCCTCTTAACTGGCCTGTAGGGGGCGCTAGTTACAAACTGGCTCACTGGCCAAAGACTCACATGATGGTTTTGCATGTTATTCTGATTTCACTCTTGTTGTTTGACAAATAAAAATAAAAATACCTGTAAAGAGAAATTCAAGAGCTTTATGTAATGTATGTATTTCTAAAAACTTCCTGAAACGTGCAGAACAAGAGGGGAATTTGAAGAGTGCAAACATGTGGTCTGTTCTTTCCAACAATTATGCAAATTTGCAAGTGCAACCACTTTAAATGTCTTCATATATTTCCAAAAACTAGAATTATGTCAGACTATGTTTGTTCCTGTGAAGCTTTTTCCTCTCAGCTGCATTTATCATGATCTTCTCCAGCAAAGTTATGTAAAGTTATGCAAAAAAATTTGTGTTTGCATGTGAGTAAATGTATAATAGTTGCATGAACATGTGATGATTGATAAGTTTGTGGCCTAAAATAGAAGCAGGTGAGTTAAACAGCTCTCATTAATGCACATTCACTTCGACTCTTTGAGCAATAATGCAAAAAGTTTGAAGTTTATTACTATTTTTCTGGTTCAGGATTGAAAACTGCAAGTCATCCCATCAGAAAACGGACGACACTCTTCATGTATTCATCCACTGCCTCCGTCTCTGTGCACTTCTGGATTTGAGAAAGTTTACACTCAAACAACTCAGATTCTCTTTATAAAAAAGCTTTTTCTCCTGAAAAACTTAAAGTGAAAAAAAAACACTCTTTGAAAATACAAATACAACTGAACATGGTTGAGTCTGAACGAACTCCAGGGGATGCTGAGTTATTTCCTGGGAAAAAACAGGTTTAGTCTCCGTCTTTAAGCACATTAATCAGCCGTCAGTTCAGAGCGAACTTCTCTGGAAGTATAATCTGTTTTTCTTTAGTAACTCCATTACTTGTTTTTGCTTTCTTGTGCTTTTTGTTCTTTTCCATTACAATTATTTCCTCTTTATGACAAGAGTTTGCACTTTCCCGCCTAAAACTGTAAAAACATGATGAATTGGAGGTTATGAAACCAGTAATAACGCCGGCCTGACAAGTTTATGACCAGTTCCTCTGCGGAGCAATGTTTTTACGAGTGGGTCCCTGTTTTGTTTATATCATATCATGAAAGCACACATGCAAACACAGAAGCACACGGTGATAAAACACAGACTCCCGCTGCCAGATTCATGCAATCTTGCTGATCCACAGATGGTGGTAGTAACACGCCAGAAAAGCATCGCAATGCACCAACAAGGGCAATGAAAGAGACGACAGCAAGCATGAATCCCAGCAAAGCAGAGTTTAACAGGAAACTTAAACAGGCAGGAAGTTAATTCAGTGTTATTTTTGGGCCTCAAAGACAATAAAAATAAATTTCCATGGTAATATTAAATGAGAAAACGACTCCAAAAGGCACCTGTGCTGCAGAAAACTAATAATAATCTTTATTTTTTCTAAAAAAGTGTTTAAAAAATCCGTCCAAGAGCTGATTGAAGCCTTGGCATTTGGGATATTTTTGCTGGAGGAAGAAGAGACGTCTTTCAGAGGATAACTGCATGGATGTGACCAGATTCCTGCGGTGCTGACAGGACAGGACTCTGAGCTGAGTCACATATTTGGACGGACTGTGAGAAAAACAGGCAGAAATGGAGTGTGTCAAGGAAGCTGGGAAATGACAGCTGAAAGCCGTAAAAAGCAGTTTTAGAGATAGAGAGAGAGAGTTTGAGACCCGGGTGCTGTTATGTGACATGACAGATGTTTTTGCTGGACCGAGACATGGAAGACTGGGTCTCTTGTTTGAGTCCAAAACCCAGCTGAGGGGAGATACTAACTGGACACCAGCGCTGGGGAACTCTCTTATGTGCAAAGGACATGAATAAAATTCAGACTGCTGGTGAAAAACAGCATGCACGCTCCATAAACTAGCTCCCAGAATGCACCGAGGTGCAGAAAGAGAATTTCAAAGCATCATTTTTTGCTGCTGATGGAGCTGCAGGGGAAGAAAGAGGGGGGAAAAAATGTAAAAAACACATGTTTCGGTTGCGATAATCGTAAGAGAAAACCCTCTGATTTCCAATAAAGGAAGTGTTTTCTCATTTTTGCACTGCAGCGTGCGTTCGGCGGTGAGTCAGAGCGAACTGGAACACAACCAGCTCCACTCGAGAAGTGAGTTTCACATGATTGACCCCGAAATAGAACAAGACAGCCATGAAGAACTCCCCTGCACCCTCAGATGAGGTCTGTTTCACTGGAAGAACCTCACGTCTCCAATTATGATGATTTGAATGTTTTATCCTGAAGGGTCTCATCAAGGTTTCTGTCCATCTTGAGCCCAAAAAATGACAGAATTGAAATAAATGTAGAACAGACACAGTCGTTTTTTGGCCTTCAACAAACTTTTTTTTTATTTTGCCAATGCAGGATTTTTTTTTTTTTTTATTATCTGAGCAACCTCTCCTCCCTTCCAGCCGGAGTGCACTGTCATACCGACTCTGATTTTTAAAGACTCAATTTCTATCAGAGAAAAGCTGTAAACGTCCCTGAAGACCAGATGCCTTTCTGTGACATTTCAGGAGGGTGATCACACCTGGTAAAACAATTTAAAGCCTTGAAGGATCATTAAGCATCAAACGATTCTGGGCCGAGAGTTCATTCGTCCATGTTTAAGGGACTATAAGGGAAGCTTCTCTGCAGCCCGTGCCCCCCCCACCCCCCCCACAATGCTTCACTGAGGAACCCACTTTGAATAGAAAGATGATGGGTTTGAGTGACCTTGGCACACCGTGGTTTGTCTCGTCACAGAGCGGCAGTCCCGTCTAAATCAATGTCTCCCAGACTCAAGTGCTGCCATCCCTGAGAGGGAGAAGGAAAACAAGACCTCCTGGAGTACACACACACACACACACACTCGTATACACACACACACACTCATACACACACACACACCATCCCATCTTCTGCCTCGTCACGCCTTCTTCACTCTGCCGCCGTGACATTATGATGACAGCAGCAGCAACACGGCGAGAAAGAAAAGAGAGACATGAGGAACGTTAGAGAGGAGAAGCTGGTGATCAGCACAGGTCTCACAGCTCCACCTTGTGTTCAAAAGCAGGAAGTGACACACACACTAACACTCACACACTCACATACACACATGCATCAGCGTGTTCAGGTGGTGAAAACACAGAAACACAGATGTGTCATTTACAAGGTGGTGAAGCAGACTCACACACACTCACACACACATGCACACACACGGTCGTAAACACACTCATAAACCTGGAACAGATGCGTATTACTGAGTCTCAGCAATTTATTTACGCAGTTTAGACTTTTTCGGGGGAAAATTTTTACCCCTGTCATCCAAAACTCTGGATGAATTCCCAGTTTTGGTTGGAATGAAATTTTCTACTGGATGGATTTTTATAAAACTTTGTAATTTGTTATCTGTAATCACTGTTATCTCCTTTTCATCAGGCAACTCTGACGGGTGAAATCTGAAGTTGTCCAACAGTCTGCAAGTGGTTTATAATCAAATACCTGCCAAACATGAGTTTCCCATCAGCCTCTGTTTGAAGCTACTTTGTGATTTGTTCTAATTACAAAATATTAACATCATAAACCAAAGTGATGAACAAAGCAAATATTAACCGCTTAAAATCTGCATGTTTCAAGAAAAACTCCACATAAATAAATACTGAACTCTAATAAGATTGTATGACTAATAAAAAAACAGCCTTTTTTATTTCACACACTCTTCTTTCTTTTAGAAACATGGTGTTTAAATAACTCACATGCTCAGAGATTTGGCCTGAACAATCCTCAAATGTCATCATAATTATCAGACTTAACACAGCGCCCCCTGGAGTCACTAAACAATTTATACAACTTTTTTCCTCCAGCTCAGTCACGCTTCTGCAAATCTGTTTTTAATGTGTAAAATCAATGAAGTTCTAAAGTTTGATAAGGTTAATTCTCTCTTAAAAAGCATTTTAGCATGCTATTATTACTGCCTCTTTCCAGCCTCATGGCGCCGCTAGCATGGCCGTAAACTCTCGTACTGCACCATGAGCCTCTTCAGCAGATCATACCCTCAATTTTTAAACGCAGCATTGAGGATAAAGAGCCAGTTTTTACAGATCACAGCCTGGAAATGTGACTTCACGCTGCCGTGCACAACAGAGGGTGAGATCATGGTGAATCAGCAGAACGGATGAATTGTGTTTTTGGCATGAAAAACATCTCAGTCAGCCAACAGTCGTGGATCATATTTACTTTTGTATGAATAGTGAGGTTGTGTGGAGTATGTGCAGTGGTATATTTGGTGTCCACGCTGATTTTACGCTTTGTGGAAGCATAAACAAGCTGAGCTCAGAAAAGATTGGGTAGTGACCATATTTAACTTTCTCCTCCCAGGGGGAACTTGGGGCTTGTTGGTTCCAATATTTTTAACTTCCTTTGAATGTGCCACTGTGGGACAGTTTGAGCCCGAGTTCAGCCAGTTTCCAAGCTCCCAAGTTTTGCTCCGACTGACTCGCTGCTAAGTGAGTCATCATGGCATCGAGTAGATTCGATCTTATCGAGAATAACACGCTGTTTTTTTAAAACTTTTGTCGGCTTAATTTCCTGTTGAGGAGTCTATCATTCATGCACGTTGTTACAGATGGATTTGATTCTGTTTCTGCCTCTTTTTTTCTCCTGCAACATCTGTGCAAAATCCAAAGAAAAACAATGTCACCCCACTCAAGCGTACTTAACACCCATCCATCCAGCCTGCAGGCACGTCCAACAGCAAGGATCTGCCACGGGACTCGCAGCCTCTCGCCTCTGGATTGGAGCAGGGGTGACCGAGGAGGAGGAGGAGGGGAGGCGGAGGGGGCTAGCGAACATGGAGGACCAGGTTTTGGATTGTTCTAGGGGTTAAACTTTATCCACAGGATTTCCATCACAAAAGCCTCCTAAGCAGCGAGCAGACGTGACCTTGGGGCCTGCCAGGGACAAACTGAGGAAGTGGATTCACTGAAGCGTCCCCCCCCCCCATTCACGTGTAGGCCTTATAGGTCGCTGTCTATCACACCGAGTACCCGACCCCCTTCGCCCCACCTCCTCCTCCTCTTACACCGGCCCAGAGTCCCTTTATTATGCTGATCTAATGACTGTGGAGGGTAATCCAAAAGACCTTCATTAGAATGAGGGTGGCGTGTTACACACTCAGCCAGATCCGAACTGACACTGTGCTCCATACCTGCCAACTTGGGTGAGCTTCAAAAGGCTGCAGAAGAAGCTAAATCTTTCTTTTTTATCTTATTATAACGTATCAGTTTATTTTGATCTCATGCTGCAAAAATTGCATAATAATCTTTAAACACCTCCAGGGATTAAAAACAGCAATCAACACTCTGATACGCAGACACAAAAGCAGAGAAAACGGAGATAAGATGTTGCTGGAAAGTTTTGCAGAAGATGATTTGTGTGACGTGTTTAGGTTGTGTGAAATGCAATGAAGATAAATGACTCAATGGGATCAGTTGTGGGAACATCAGCATGATTATACACATATTCTAAAGATAAAAGAAGAAGAAAAACATCTCATAGTTACTGAAAAACTTGTAAAATCTCACACAGTCAGACACAGAAAGTTCTGGCTTATCAGTTTTTCTTTAAACTAATCAATGTAACTTCTCCTCTCTTGCTACAATGACATCAATACTTTGGCTTTTTGAAAAACCTCAACAACTAATAGATGGATTTCTGTGATATTTGGTTCATTTAAAGTCTCCAGAGAACGAGCTATATGACTTTGAGCCTGTGATTTCTCCTCTAGCGCCATCAAGAGGTGACATTTTAAGTCTGTGCAAGATTTTAGTTTATGCTCAAACACCTGAAAACCAAAAATAATCCCTAACAGTCTCAGCTGAACTTTATTTTTTTTACTCCTATTCATCAAATATTAGCATGCAAACACACCAAACTGAGATGATGAACATGATAAACATGAAACCTGCTAAACTGAGAGCGCTGCTGTGCTTCAGAAAAGAGTTTTGCTCGTCATAACTGACTGTCTTCTTTGTTGGAAACTTCTTCAGGCCAGCGGAGAATTTTGCTGGCTGGATTTTTCCAAACTGCACACGAGGATTGTTCAAAAAAACCCAGAGCACAATTGTTAATTCTAGTCCAGGACCCCAAAAAATTTCCCAGAATACCAAATATGTTCGTCTAAATTACAGGGGAATGTGCTTGTAATGACGCAGTAGACGTCTTGAAGATTCTTTGTAATGCAGCAGCCATAAAAAAATAATGTCTCAAAATTAGCAGTGAGAGCATCACAGCATCAATAAAGGTTAAGAGCATTTAAATTCAGATTGAAATTAAATCAAATCATGTTATATTACGCTGAAGAGAAATTTTATACCCGAGCTTTAAACGACTTTAAAGAAAATTTATAAGGAAATGTCATATAATATAAATTTTGGTTGGAAAATAGTTATTTTCTGGCTTTTATCTGCTTTTTCATGAGGTTAAATCAGTGTAAAGTGGATATAAAAGATACAATAGAGCTTCAGTGGCAGATTATCAGACGAGCCAAGTGTGCCAAGTGTGCAACTTAGACTCCAAACCACAAGGGCACCATGTTCATTATGTTTGCGTGGTTATGGGTCAGGAAAAGCAGGACGAACTGGTGGTTTAAGAGATGTTCTGTGGTGGAAAAAGTCAAAGTTTATCTAAACAAAACAGAAAAGCTTGTGAGCTAAACGAGATGTTGCATGTTAGCATGTTACTTTCCCTTAACAATCTCCTCTTCTTACACACACTTGGTGGTTTTTTCTGCAAAGCTTTTATTCAATAAAGCACCTTCATTATTCTTGTGTAGCTGGTGAATATTTCTGGCAGCAGTTTTTCTGGAAACTTTCTCTCTCTCTCTCTCTCTCTTTGTCCTTCTTGTTCAGCAGTGTATTATTGTAAGGAATTAGATTTCTCTTCACTCTTACGTTCATTTTAATTCACTTTAAATAGTTTAATTAGCTTCTTATATATAAAGAAGTGAAATGTAAAGGCTGATGCACCGACCTCGGCACAGTCTGGACAAAAATCTGAATCCAAATGATCATTACATTGAATTTGACGGAGCACAGAGCAAAGACTCATTTGTAAAAGTCTTAATTATGCTTTAATTATACATCACAAAGTCCAGCACACCTTGTAAAGTAAAGTTTATTCTTGTAAAATCTGTTTGTTGCCACAAATTCCAGGCTATAAGTTTCACAATAAAAAAGAAAATCCTCCATCCAATAAATCTCACAGAGGTTTGACTGTGAAGCATATTGAATAGTCAAGATTTAACATTTTCCTTTATTTGAAGAAATTCTGGCAAAATATGCTTAACTGCAATTAACCAATATTTCACACAGAAGAAGCAAGTTTCCCCATGAAGTGCTGGTTCGGAGCCAGTTATCGAACAATTTATTCCTCCTTTAGTTTACGGCGGAGCAGCCCCTCCGGCGTCTCCACAGATCTCAGAAGAGTGATGCCTTCAGAGGGCAGGAGGAGAGAGCAGCGCAGTAAGCCATTACCTCCACTGTCGGGTTATTAATCCAGACGATAAAGGCTTAAGCTCACAGTTACTGGTGTTTTACATTTGCAGTGTGGGCTTTTAGCCGGCGCCTCAGAGAGAACTAAAGACTGTGCAGGAAAATTGTTTGTTTAAAATTGTTTTCCTCAATGGTGCGAAGAGCAACAGCGGCAACTTTATGTATATTGAATTAAGCGGTGCTGGAGGAAGAATTCAAATCCTTAAATACTGTGTAACAGAAGTGCAGCAAGTAAACGTCCCGCATTGGAAATGTCCCTAAAGTAAAAGAACTAATAGCTAAATGGCTCCTGAGAGTTTTACACTATCACATATTATGTTATTGGATTATCATTATGAATGCATCAATGCGAAAATGCCATTTTTCTGTTGTGATTAGTCAGGGCAAGACATTTTTTTAACTTTTAAATCACATTTTAATATGATTGTTATATGTTTTGTATGCATAAAGTTAAATTGTAAAGTAACTGAAGCTGTGAAAGTGATGTAATGGTGCTGAAAGAACAATATTTCTCTGTAATTTGCAACAAAGAAGACGTATAAATCTAAATTTAAAGAAAATACTCAAGCAAAGCACAAAGTATCTCACAATGTCCACTGCCTAAAAAAGCACGAGAACAGTATTTCTTAAATTATCATCTAATAACCTAAATAAAACTGTTGTTATTTCAGGTTTATATTTCACTTTCATTGATTACTTCACAGAAGGTGTCACATTTGTCTTGTTTTTTTCTCTTTTTAAACATAAATTGAACTCCATTTTTTCCAGAACAGTTTAAATGCCCTCACATTCCCCTGTCTGGGCTCGGAGGGGGCCCCTATAAGGACGACGTGATTTGAATTGGCAGTCATATGGTTGCAGTTATCTTGTTTTAGCTGTTTTGTATTAAACATAATGAGGCCCCTGAAACGGCGGTAAGGCAGGACACCGTTCGCAGACCCTCTGCTGAGGACCTCTCACATGCGAAACGATAACAATTACATGTAAATCAGGCCAGCAGGAACGTAAGCTGAAACAAATGTGCAGCGTCGGAGCAGATAAAACGTTTCTTTCAGTCCCTGTGGGGAATTCTGGTCATTTCAACAGCAGAGCAGAGCATCAAAGATGAATACAAGAAAACAAGTAAACAGCATTAAAGTACACGTTCAGGGTTGTAGATCAGATAAATAAATGAAGACGGTGGAAACAGAAGCGACACAGATGTGCTCGAGTGTTTCTTGTTACTGTTTCACACTTTCTGTTTCAAACTGAAGTGTATTTAGGCTTTCAGCAACTCATTTACACATTTTTTCAGTGATGTTTAATTAATATGCACTGCTCCTGTAAACAAAGCAAAGACTGTGGTGTCTGTTGAATATTCAAGGAACTTTTTTTTTTAAAACCAAAACCACAATTTTTCCAACCTTTAACTAAGTGTTTTGTTAGCAGACATTTGCAGAGAATCTTTTCCAACTTGACATCAGCAACATTTCCTCATTAGATTTTATTTTTTTCAGTTTCTAGCAGACAAGGTTATGAAACAAAAGCGTTTATTATTTGCACTGTAACCTGTTTGCATACAGAGTCTTTATTTTTATTTATTTATTGAATGTCTTTTAAATTACTTGTGTTTGAAAATGGGATCAGTGAATATCCACAGAACTGCAAACAGAGAGAAACTGGAAAAAACAAGTTTATCTCACTGTGTGTTAACCAAATGGAATAAAACCTGGTGGAGTTTTTCAGTCAAAAGCAGCTTTGACAGTCAGTTTACACCATGAAGGCAGGTTGTTTTCAAGATGAGACATATTAATACTGCTGTGCACCTTTTTAATTTCATACTGTATATATAACCTATATTTTTATCTCATTTATTTTCTTTTTTTGTGTCTTTTTTATTCTATCTATAGGTTTGCACTGATGGAGATGCTCTTAATCTCATTGTACATGTGTATAGTGACAATAAAGGCATTCTATTCTATTCTATGAACAAGTAAACTGGTGTGTGGAAGAGTGTACAAAGAGTGATTTGATGACAGACAGATATTGTGGAGAGTGTAATTAAATATACATCAGTGTTCGACTGGTTATAAAGTCAGCAAAGGGCAATAAAAGTGGCTGCAGACTGGATTTATTCCTGGTTTCTGTTCCTGTTTGACCATGTAATCTGGCATCAGAAAACGCTGCCCTGTGGTTGCATGTCAGAGTGTGTATAGAGCTGGTGTTTGAGGTAGAATGAGTGTTTGAGTGCTTTGTGGGTGCTTGGCTGAATGGATGGGAGAGTTTACACAGTTTCCCAGCAAGCGAAATTACATTTTAAATATTCCATGAAAGTGCTGCAGCAGCAGAGTGTTGTTTGAACTAAGAGGATCGTTAAACCAAGTATTTAATCCTTCTTACAGTAAAAAAACACACAAAAAAACACAGATATGTCGATTTGCAGACATTTAATAAGCCAACAGCCTCTAGTTGGTGTATAATATTGTTTTTACCAGGTGTGCAGCCTCAGGCCCTTTTCACATTTGTTACACCAAGACAGAGAAAATTATTACTTTTAATGCTGCAGGTATTGATGGATAACATGGATTCGTAGCAGTGAAAATATCACAAATTGCAGATAAATGTCATCCACTGCCAGACTCTGAAGTGTATCATTAACATTTGTGCAGACTGGTTAAAATTGGAAAGTTGTAAGCGGCAGATGCCCTCCAGAACGTTCACAGTCCTTTATTTAGTTGATTACTGTGCACGGCGTGGCGGCCACGAGGCTGATAATGACAGAACTGTACTTACACTGTGGGAAAATTCACCTTCCCACATCCCCTCTGCAGAATTTTTTAAAAAATCACCTTGAATTAACCAGAAGTTTCACTTCCTCTTCACAAGGAAATACTGGCACTGTCATTCAAAAACTTAAGATGCTGTAAAATCTCGTATGTGCACAGCTTTAATGATCATTTTCACCATGTAAACTGTGTTGTGTCCATAAATGAAGCAGCTATATACTATATATATAACTATATACCACCATTCATGACAAAAACATCCACTAACTAGCTTGTTTAAGCTTGTTGCATCACAGTCTCATGATGTGATTGAAAGCTAGTAAGTGGACCAACAAGCTTGGATTGTTTTTTAAAACACAGTTTATTTACCTCCAGACTCTCTTGTGCTTTGAAGTCTTTACCTTAATTTGCACTGTGAAGGACAAATCTATTACTGCCAGCCTGCATCCTCAATGCATTTCTGGTTTTCACTTCATGTTCAGCCTGAAAGCACATTCAGAGCTCTGTGTGCACGGCGCTGCTCAGTTTAAACACCCACACTGATCCGTGAGAACTTTACTGAACAAAACTTTAACTGATCTTCCTCTGTATCATCATTGTTATGCTGCATTTGGCAGGAAGTTACCAAAATAGCTATTTCCCAAGATGAGCTGGTCTTTAGTTCTTAAGATTCAGTGCTAAAATTGTCGATGCACAAAATTTCTAACTGTGAAATTTTACAACCATTTTGAGTTGTCTGATGATGCGAGCGCTCATGAAGGAGGCACGGGGGGGTGAGAGGCCTTTAAACATGTAACAGCACTCTGAAATCATGCTACTTTAAAGTTCCTCTACATGCATTTATTAAACCTTGTTTTTTTATTAAAAGGCACATGATTAGAAGTCTTTTTCATAAGATAAATTTCTTAATGCTGTAGCTTAGCCTTCATGTAGTGTTTGCAGATCTATGTGGTCACTCATATGTCTTGTAGGATATAAATAATATCATATTGACATGTTAATGATGTAAAAAGCTTAATTTTTAATTGGAGCAGGTCTTTAAAAGTGGATTTTCTGTTAACAGTAGAGTGTGACATTAGTATTTAATACTTCAGTGAGCTGTAATGATTTTTATTTGTTCTGTTTCTATGCAAAACAGTCCTGTCGTCCTGTTGCACTGCACATTTTGAAGTCACCATCCTGCCATCATAAGGTTACCGACGTGTGCTTTTACTTACCAGGAAAACTTCTTCTTGGCAAAACTCCCGTGTTACAACGCAGAACTACGCTGTCATCACTGTTCAAACGTCACAACGCCGGCATTGTGGGTTACTCCCTCGAGCGAAGTCTGCAGACTCGCAGAGTTAATGGAAAGTGTGCATAAAGAGCTCAAAAACATTAACCAGAGCACTCAAACAGCTCTGGGTCAGCGAGAGCCTGCGTCAAAGTCTGTGAGAGCGGACGCTGGAACTGAGCCCCTGGGTGCAGATTTCAGCTGGTGACCCCACTCACCCACGCCGCCACAGAAAAACCTCTTTATAACCGGCTGTGCGACGGTTTAAGAAGCTGTTGACAGAGCAAATTAAAACACGCATATAATGAAATGGCAAAAAAAAAGGCTGTGCTGTCAATGATGAATTAGCTTGTATATTCACATGCAAATACAGCACTTATCTGTTATCTGTGGTGGTTTGTAGTTGTAATGTAATGATAATAATGTAACATCACCGAGGACTCCAGACCACACACTGTAAACACTCAACACTCTCCATAGCTGGACTGTTTCACTACAAATATGAGAACTTCGCTGTGCAAACCAGGCTTTTGCACAACTGTCAGCTGTTGGGTCACGCAGGCAGGGAGACCCAGATACAACAAAGATGGAGTTTTTCACCAAAATAGTAACATAACAACCCTGTAATAACTTAAACCCTTTCACCACAAACACAAGCACACACTCATGCTAACACACTTAGTCATAATCCCTATTTATTGTTAAGTGCTATCATTTTTTAAGCATTTTTAGGACTGTACTGAAGCTAAATGTATTGTGTATTTATTTGTTTTTAATGGCATTGCCGAAGATAAATTTCCATTTTTATGTTAATTTAATAGACAATTAAGTTATTTGAATTTGAATCTGAATACAAAACAATTAGTGTTGCATAAGTGGAGGGAAAGTGATAACTATCACAAGCATGTGAGCAGTTGCTTTGAAGGCTGGGAGACACTGTCTTTGTGATGTATGATATTAGTGCAGCAGTAATCTCTTTATCCTTCACGGGCCCCTGAAAAGTCCTGGACCCCGGCGCACTGCACCAGTTGCACTGATGATATTTAAATCAGAGCTTTAGATCATGTTAGATTGATAGTTCAACCCATTTTTGTCTAGAAAAGAGGTCTTCTGTGCTGCTCCAGGGGCTGGGATTGTGCTAATAATCCACCAAACTAATGAAAAAATTGTCAGTGAAGGGGACGGCACATCAAACTCTACGCATGCATACACGTGGACTCTGCATGCATTGCAACAAAGAAGAAGAAAATGCAGGAGGCCATTGTTTCCTGCACGTGGGGCTCATTATATCTAGCCGCATCTTTGCATAAACACAAAGCAGTTCAAAGACATTTTATAGGCTTTAAATTTGCATGCAAGCATCACTGTTGTCTTTAATTGTTTTTTGTATTTAATTTATTCATTATCTATATGTTTTCAAAAACCACGTGGCTGCATGTTTTCGATCCCAGCACGTCAGATTTGACTGATCAGCTGATTACAGATCAATTGATTCTCCTCCTGCTCGGTTGGATTGAAAAACTTGCAGCCCGTTTTTTTTTATAATGACACACTGAAGACACGCCAGCCACAGCATGGCCTCGCGCAGGTTACCTCTCCCACCAATGCAGCTCGCGTGGACGAGCAGTGCGAGCGCGCACGCGCGGTCCCGGGAGCGCGCGTGGAGGCGGTCCGGGGCTTTCTGTAATCGCTTTTCAGCTGCTGCTACCTCCAGTTAAATAGCTAGGACACGGGAGCGAGCAGACGGCCGTGTGAGGATATACTTTTTTCGGTACCTTGGGATTACGACGCGGAATTGCAGCATCGACGGCCAGCCGCCAGGTAATATCGACACACGCCTTTTACCGCCCCACGTAGATACGCGAAAAGTAAGTAAATGTCCCGTGAAAAAGTGTCGTTTTCCAGTGGAGGAGAAGGAGAAGGAGGAGGAGGTGGAGGAGGAGGAAAAGAGGGGGGTGGATGTGTGGGACGAGCCTCCCTTTGTGCCGAGGCAGGGTCACTGCTCTTCAACGCACAATGTGGACACTCCAGAAACGGCGAGGATCCTCACATTTTCCCCCCGCCGCCGCTGCCGCTGCCGCCGCAGCCGCTGCTGCCGCGCTAGCCCTGCCGTTGACCGTCCTCCATCAGCCGCGCCGTCGGCTTTTTGTTTCGGACGAGTCCGGCAGAAACGCCTTCTTCTATGCGTATTTTCATTGAGTTTTTAAAACACCGAGGCCTTTTCAGCTCTTCATTTTTTCCTTTTTTTAAAAATACCCCTCAGCGGTAACGTAACGCACCGTACTTTCCGCCTCCTCCCCCCCCGGCCTTGAAACGTTAGCTAGCTCCCAATAATGTTTATGGTCGCTTTTTTTTGTAGGACGGCTCGGTTTCGGTCCCCGGGTCGACCCATGCAGGGTTTTTATCCCTTAAAACGTTGACCTACCCGGTTCAACCGAGGGATAAAGTGATGTCTGTTAACAGAAAAACGTCTTAACTTGTGACCGTTAATATTTGTGGGGGGGCTGTAATGTCCGCATCGACCCTGGCATCTCCAACGGCTATTGAACCGGGCAGTTAGGTTTTAGCCGTTGATGTCCCCATCATTACCGCGAAACGCCCCCCGGGAAAGACGAGCTGTCCGCCACTTCACTTCATCATTTTCTCATAGCTCATAGCTTTCTGTTGTTAATAATACATTTAAATTAAAACATATACATTTTAACCGTGTTATTATCGCCTGTGAAGAGGCTTTAATTGATGTTAAAACAAAACAGGAGCAACCGTCTGCTTGTGTTAACGGACGGGCTCACCGATCCGTTACTGATAAGAAGTCTGTTACTTTTTGACTAAATCCCCATTCAAAGCTATTAAGAGCACATTTATTAGATCATATATTGACCATAAAACCACTATATTGTTTAGTAATTGATTAAAGAAAATTGAAACAGGGCAGCAATAAGGTCATACGGCTGTTTTATAAATCTTAGCCAGTAAAAATGCTCATATAAAGTCTAAAAACAGTTAGCCTGTAATATACAAGAAGTGTATTTTATTCTTTTTTAACAAAGGTCCTATACATCTGTAATTCACAGCACTGGAGCCTTTGACAAATGTCTTTTCATCAGCCCACATTTTGCACACCCCTGCTCTGTTACACCTCCCATCCGTGTCCAGCTTATTGAATTAAACCCATCATACTGTGGTTTCGCTCACATTTACCTGTTTTTCTCAGCAAGAAATTTGACATTATGGCATCTTTTATAGCTGAAACCTGTCTTGTAATGCTCACATTATGTGCCGTCCATGTTTTTTCTATCAGGGCCCACGATGTCCAGTGAAGTGCAGAGACCGGACGACAGCCCCAGCACCAGCGGGGGAAGCTCAGACATCGAACAAAGGGAATCAGTACCACCTGAACAGGAGAGAGAGCAAGCACAGCCCAAAAAGAAGGAGACCAAGATCTCGAGTAAAACCGCTGCTAAACTTTCTACTAGTGCCAAGAGGTAAGAAAGCCTGAATGTGGCTCTGGGGAGCAACATTTGCTCAGACAGTCGTTGTTTGTTGAACTAAAGGCCCTTTCCCCTTCTGCCCCAGGGGTGTGAAGATATATAAAAAGACTGTAGTCCCACAGGCATTGTCATTTCAAACATCCATGCTATTTAGCGTGACAGGGAGCCCACGGTAACGTGGTATCTCACACAGCTCAGCACATAAGTCTCATTGCTCTCAATTGAAAGAGATATTCTTATTCCAGCCTATTTGTTGAAACAGATTAGTCTAGTCTTTCCTCCACCCCCAACATCACCACCAACACTTACCTCCACCAGTCTTAGCACTTATTTCCCAAAAAAAAAAGACAGGCGATGACAGAATTATGCAACCACATGAGCAAAGGGTTGGCTGAGGCCGCTGATTCTTTTTATAACAGCGACTGATGTTATGATCATTTCCCTTTTGTGTCTGTGCTTCAGCTGAAAACAGTCTGTATGAGGGCCTTCAGCACAACAAGGGTTTGTAGCATGGAGAGGCTTCGCTGTTGAAGTACTGTGTTTATATTAATGTGAGTTTTGCTGCAGCGTTTCCACTCAGTTGCCCTTCACAGTCTGAATCATCATTTTGCACGGTTATCTGAAAGCAGTCATGTTTATCCTCATGCTTGATGTGCCTTTTTTAATTTTGTCTTTGCACCAGAGACAAATGACTACAATGAGAAAAGATAAAACACAAAAGCGTCAGTCATCTATTTTATGTTTAAGCTGGTATGATGAACTGAGTTCTCTCTGGCTTTACTTATTTTATGTCCTTCATTTAAACAGCAAATGAAGTCATGACACCGTTGGCAGCTTGCATACTGATATTTGGATTAAGTGAGACGTCCTCAGCAGCTGCGGCAGTGTTTGATACTGTGTTGTTATTAACTTTAGGTCCACATGTTTGAGGGTGTGATTAGAAGCAACATTTACCTCATCACAGGCACAAAGCACTGACTTCATGCTCTACAGAACCGTCCAATCCTTGAGCTTTTATTCTCTGAAGATTTGCCCTCCCAACACTCATTTTAACATGGAAATCTTTCTTTTGCAGGATTCAGAAAGAGCTTGCAGAAATAACACTAGACCCCCCTCCGAACTGCAGGTAAGAAGATGTTATCTTGTCAAAACATTTCTCTAATGAGTAAAAAGCCTGTATGTACACATGCTACAGCTGTAATGACAGCAGACTTAGAAATGTGTTTTTTTTCCAAGGCTTCTTGTCTTTTAAAAAGGAAAGGCCACGCTGCAATGCACTCACTTTTATCTGCGTTCCCATAATGCTGTTGTTTGTTTTTGTTGGAGATAGTAATCTCAGGTGAATTAGAAGAATGGCTGTCGCCCAGTCTGGCATTGTTGTGTACCTATAATGCACACTGCAGCCACTGTTGAAAACACATCCCTTTAGATCACTGTGTTACAGATGCACTGAAATGGTGGAAATTAGCAGCGGTATGACTTTAAAACCTGTTTCGATTCTCATGTGGTTCCCCCCCCTTCACTCTGCTGGGGATTTACCACAGACAAAGGTTATTGTGCGCTACTGCCGCGGCTCTCAGCCCTTTGAGGAAGAGATATGGTCACAAATGAGTGGCAGACCACACGTGCATCAGTCTTTCTTGACATGACAAAAGGTTTGCCTTTGGGATGTAGCGCAGCGGCCCGCTTTTATTAACTGAAATAACACAAAGTGACACTGATAATGGCTCTGTTTATTGTAGTGCAATAATTACTCTCTGAATCAGCACTCCACTGCAAATTAAGAAAGAAAATGGAAGACAGTCTGCACAAGATCGAGGACACTTGTGGGAAATGCCGATGTTTCTTGACCGTTTTAGATTGGCTGTATTCATTTATAGACACCTGCTTAAAATGATTAAGGAAACTGGCTTTGTATGACTCATCTGGCGTTTTGGAATTACTACACCCCAGACAGGCTTGTTTATTGCATGAATTAATCACCCCTGCTGGGTCTCATCAGAACCCCACCATCATTAACGATAAACATTGAGCTAACCTTTTCATTCCAGCTCACAGCCCAGTTTTGTTATTGTACTGGAGGCTAAAAGAGATGTTGTTTTCCTCGAGGACTCTAATCTACAACCCCCCCCCCCTCCTCCCCCTCCTCCCGTCGCCCCCAAAAAAACTAGGTTGGCTCACATGAAGGATTTAGCTGGAGGACACGAGTAAGTCATTTGAAAGTAAAATAATCGCTAGCGGAAATTTCACAGTCACCGTCTTAGAGGGGAACTAGTTGCCTGGGAAACAATTAAGCTTCTTCAAGATAATCCTTTTCTGTGAGTGTGTGTGTTCTCTTTCTGTACACTCAAAATGATACTAAATCTAATAATGTGTTTTCTGCGATGCAGCAGAATAGATTAGCCCTCTGTTAACAATGACAGGGGGGTTCAGATGCATCAAACACCAGATTTCTCATGCAAACCTTCACAGCACCATTTACATTCTCGCATCAGTGGGTGCACACCGTGGAGCCAGTGTCGTCATTTGTATGCCACATGCTCCTCGCGCCTGGCCAGGTTAGCCTGAAAGGTTATTCATTTCATTCCCCGCGACAAATGGAGTCACAGACAGTTGGCCCCCTTCAGGAGGCAGACAGAGAGTTGTGTTAAAGAGATTCACTTCGGCACATTCAACAAACGTGGCGCTGGGGGCCAGTTGATGTATGTCATCTCATCTGTTTCTTGGCTGAGGAGCCTCTCAGACTCCCACGCCACTTTGTCCTGGTCAGAGAGAATGTGCCGTCCTCATCATGTAGTTAAAATCTGCGGTCTCCTTCGTATCACCTACAGTTTCCCCAGTATCGCCTTCAGGGATGTGGAAAGAATCACGCTGCTTTTCTCTCTGCAAAATGGAAATCTCTACTTAGTGTCTTTCAGTGTAGATGTGTGCTTGGAGCTAAAATTCACTGTTTAACCTGCTGCAAGTGTTGAGGATCTAAATTAGGGAAACATCCATGGCAGAAGGTACCAATTTGATAATTCTAATAAAATGCCCACGCTTTTTCTACTGACATTCATCAAAGGTTACTGTGTTAACCCTAAGCTGTATTTAATACTGCAATGCTACACAGACCTGTCTGTGTTGATAAATCACACAGTTTTTGATGTTTCCCGGCTTGCTGTGATAATAATGCTTAAGTCGTTTAAAAAATCAATTCCCATACAGTGAGCAAGACTTTTATACTTTGAGTGCTATGTCACCACTTGGAAAATGCAAACAAGTATTTAAATTTGTCTCCATGCTTCATCTTACTCTGAGCTTCATCTTACTCCCAGCATTGTGACAGCTCGCTTGTCACCTTGGCAGTTGTCATGCATCAAACGAAAAGGAACATGTTGAAGCCCAAGAGGATTTGACATGGCAATTATTCTCACTGTCATACACTTCAAGTGTATTGTACAGGCAGCTTGTGCTGTTACACCTATTGTCACAAATGAAGCAGCGCAAACATTGCAAATATCTTATTGGGAATCGTATTTTGTTCAGATCCCCTAGAAAAGAAACATGGCAGGCTCATTGATATACCTGAAATTGCATGCTGTAGAGTTTTATTTAAAACCGCTCTGCTGCTCCGTAGATAGAAAGTAGAGTGAATGAGGCTGTTGACTCACAGAAGTGTTTCAGTTTTTGGAGTCCACCTCTTGAAAATTCTCCTGGGCACCTTATCACTTACTTCTTTTACTATTTTTTTCCACCTTACATCTGTGAGAAAAGCACTTGAATTCTGCCATTGGGGCTGCATCCAGCAATTGATTTTGATTTTTCTGAGTTTCTGGTTCATTTGCATATTATTTTCTCTGATATTTGTTTAGCTTACGTACTGTCTGATAATGGTAACAGTAATGCCCAAAGTGATGTCTTGGAAATGCTGTGTCGAACTGACAGTCCAAGATATTTGATGTGCAATGATGCAAAGCACAGAAAAGCAGAGAATCCTCTCGTCTCTTTGAGAAGCCGAAACAAACAAGATTAAATGATTAAAACAATTATGATAATAAGTTAAATAAAAAAGGAGCTTTTCTTATTTGGTTAAAATATTACATTTGTCCTGAGATCATAGGAAAAAAAGTTAGGTAATTATTGCACTGAAAGAATCATTCAGTTTTATCTCTCATTCCCACATGAATCACATTCCATGTCTCCCACATCCGATATGCTCATGTCACAAAAATACTCCTTTCCGCTCCTCGGTTTATTTTCATACCTATCAGTTCTATCTTGTGCATTTGCATTGCCACTGTATCACAGGAATTGTTCTAGCTGAATTTGTTGTTGCAGTTTTGTGTCTTTGGCTGCTCCTGTTCCTTTCTTGTAATGTTGATCCACTGACATCAACATTTCCAGCAGAAATCTAAACAAAGACATTTTGGCATTGTTAAAGTGGAAGCTACTGGTGATCTACTGTGGCTCTCAGTTCTGGACCAAAGTGCTGTTTGATGTGGTTATCTTTTTTTCTTTTTCTGGTTGCCAGATAGTTTCATTGCAGTTACAATAGGGTGATAACAGAACAGTTTTTGGCTCTCCTAAAATATCATAGTAAATGTCAGGTTTTGAGATTTTGAGCTGTATTTTCCACAGTAAACACACTGACCTCATCAGCTGTCGCAGGCTCGTTGCTGCTCCTCCAGAGCAGCTCTTCAGTGCCGGAGTGCTGCTTGGCTATCACAGTGGACAGGTCAGGCGTTAGCAGGGAGGGCTGCTGCCAGACAGACAGCTGCTAGCTGAAGAGGTCAGTCTGTTTACCAGGGAAACTACAGTTCACTATCGCCTGTATCAGCAACACCGCTGGCTGTTTCTTTCACAAATAAACTGCTAGAAAAACAAAGAAACAACCAGAAAATACAGCTTTTACGCTTGACTTAAACTGTTAACTCACAGTCCGTCAGAATAAGCGTGACAGAAAAGCAATTTTTGTATTGTTTAGTTTTTAATACATTTCCTCTTGTAGTTTTGGTTTTGGAGAACTAAAAAATGTGAACACCATCCTCCAAAGTCTCCAAGTTCTGATTAAGGTTGCTGAGCAATGATTTGACAATCAGTGTTTGTGAAAGAGGTTAAACAAACTGTCAATTCTAATTATGTATTGTTAGTATATTGTTTGTCTATTGAGTTGGAGCATCAGCTTACTCCAAAATGCCACCCCTCCTTTAGTGCAGCTATAATATATGGTTAGCCTTGGGAACAAATAGCCTTCTGTGGACCCTGAATTTTCCTGGTGTGATGTAATGACCCCAAGATGCCCAAAACAGAGCTGTCACTCCCTGATGATATCATGCATGCTGCAGGGGAACAGTCTTTTCACAAAGCGCACACAGCTGGTCACTGCATCACATGCTTGCTGGCTTAAAGCCCTGACATGAATATGTATCTCCATCATCATCAAGTCTCACCAAGAAATGAGACTCTCTATATTGTAGGTTTCGACCTCTAATTCTCTCATCACTGATGGGATTATCTTCATGTCTCTGAAAGCTGCATATTAGTTTTGTGCCATGCCCCTGGGGGATTATATGCGAGTGACACACCCAGCATCATTTTTCAGAGTGTTACCATTAAGCACAGCAGGGAGGGTTATCAATATTCATAAGGGGGTGGATGGATACAGACTGGAGGCGAGGGGAGATGAGCTGCAGGAATACCTTCTGTGCTCAAGTTGATCACTGTATTGTGCACGGTAACATCAATGAATTATCTTGGGTAGTATCTCGGCAATGTGATGTCAATTTGAGGCAAACAAAACAAGCAAATGCTTCTCTGACTGTTACATTTGACCTTGTGATGAATAATCCCTAATCAATGTCTTGTTCCATAATCACCGCCTTTATAAATATTGATGAATAGTAGGCCCCCATCTGTGTCTGAAGCTGGCATGTTCCTGACCTTTCAGTGAAGGTCTTGTCCATTGAATGTACAATCTAAGAACCTTCATGAAGTCAAGGCTTCAGAATCCGAATCTCTTTGTTCACCAAGCAGAATAAATGAGAAGGGCAGTTCTTGGAGACGTTTTTGCATAGGCACAAGGCAGAGGCTTAATGAGGAGATTCAGATAAAAAACTGATCTTTGAGGTTGTTGAAATGTTTTGTGAAATAAAGAATGGAGATAATACAAATGGGAAAACAAGAGGTGACCTTAGTTATATTTTTTTCTGTTGAGTTGTCAAGTATATAAAAGTAAAAAGACTGAGAATTTTAAAAGCAACTGCATTCCTAATGACCACAGTAAAGCACTAAGAATAATACCACAGAATATACTGTGAGGTTTTGAGTACTAAGAGCTTTTAAATAGGGCTGCAGATAAAGATTTTTATTGCTGATTTATTAAAGTTGAACTGTCCTTTAGTCTATAAAATATCATAAAATAGTAAAAAAATGTCCATCACAATTCTAAGTTACGTATTTTTTGCACAGTGATTTTAAATAGAGAGAAGGAAAGCATTGTGATTAAGTTTTAATGACTAAGCTTGAACTGCAGAATAGTTTACTAGTAAGTTTTATTCACCACCTTGAGTACATTATAATGGACACTTTTGTCTCCATTGTCAGCGACTAAAAGTAGGTTGCTAATAAGATGTAAAGTCATACAGTCTACCTTTTCTTCCATAAAAGTGAACATTAGAAGAATGAAAGGTTGGTTAGTTGAAAACAGAGCAAAGGAAAATTAGCGCTGCGTCATCTGAAGGGTTTTTGGCAGCATTTAAAAAGACATTAAATCTTAGAACCACAAAGATTTTATTTGCCAGTTCTGCCAGTACATGCATTGTACTTTAATAAACATTAAAAAAAAAAAAATCTCAAATAGAACCAAAAGACAGAGGGAAATGTGCAACCTGGAAAAAATCTCATCCAGAGCTAAATGAAAATGTGTCAGAGCTGCTTCAAGAGCAGAAGGAGGTTAGCATGCAGGTGGACGGTGCCAGACTGGGATCTGTTGATTTGTTAAGGCCACCATTCTCCTTTTTGCACCTATAAAACATCTGTTGAAAATATTTTTTTTTCCTGAGAAAACCAATCTGCTCTGATATTTTTCCCCAGCACACAAAGTTTTGAGCGGAAAAGACATAAATTAGCACCTATAGAACGATGGAATATGCTCTCCCCCTGTCACCGGCCTGAAAATAATTTATCCTTAATGTTTTCCACTGCGGCACTTGTTTGACAGTGAACACGGCCTGCCTTGATTCATATGTGTTTCTGAATTCTCAATGTCCTCATTTGTGAGGTAGTTTTCTGGCAAACATTTGTCCAGAATGTTATTAATGGGTTTATGGGAATGGCGAGCATGAAGCACGGCATGTGGACATTTCTTTGTGGAGTATTACTGTTACACCGCCTGTTTCACAGGAGCAGTTAAGGTACTTGAGAATGACTGAATTGTAATCTGAGCCTGACACGAAAGCAAACAGAAGAATCTTTTGGCAAGCGAACAAATACAGTAACCCTGAAATAAACAATTACTCTGAGATCCTATTACCCTTGTGACTGGGATATCAAAACTTAATAGATTTCCCTTGAAGTCACAAACTATAGCTCCTGCCAAGGAGATCCAAAGTGTCTTAATGACATATTTGTGGTCTGAAATGTTAACACTCTTAACATTCTGTGGTGAATGGTGAAATGAATAATTACCAGTGAATAATATCCCAGAGGAATGCCCTTTTCTCTGTGCTGATTTGTTAAATCCTCAGCCTTAAAATCTTGTTACATTTTTCTCCCTGCAAACCTCCAGGCTAATATGGTGTCAAGGTAATAGACCAGCGGACTATCAGGCTCTGCAGCAGGTCTGGCAGCTCCACTTGTACTGATTACTGACCTTTTGGTACTAAGTCCATTCTCTTGGCCACAGGGCCAAATGGCTGCCCAGAGTACTTGTGCTGAGGGATCAGAGAAGCTAAAGAGACTTTCCCTTATAATTACTGAATAGACTTGTGGTGCAGGGCTGTGAAATTAAAATTTTTAACATTGTACTCTTCATTAATTTAGTTGATAAACTGCAAGAAGCTGCATTTTTGTCTTTAAGGCAAATCTGTTTTTTAGGCAGTTTCCTTTCCTCGGGCAGTATTCCTGTGAATCCCTGGCATGCAAACTGATTTGCATGTCAGCACAAAATCTAACTTGTTTTATTCAGGCAAAGCAAATGTTTATAATTATCCTTCAACTACTACAACACACACACACATACACACATACACACACACACACACACACACACAGATTTTTGTTCTTTCAGAAAGGATTTAGAAAAAGCAGCATCAATAGTGATTAATATCTTAGACAATGTGCTCTTCAAATGGTTTTATTTTCTGCCTAATTGCACAACTTTAGTTAGAGGGTCATGAGGTCCTTATTTATGAAACTACAGCTCTTTTTTCATTATTATTTGTTGTGTCATCCTTCACCCTGGGTACACAGCAAGGCTTTGTTGACTAAGTGACTCATGATGTTTTGCAGTTTCCTTTATGCAAAGCCTGTGTATTATGGTAATGATATATACTCTGCATTATTCATTTTTAGCCAGAGGCAAGCATTTGCACTGCCTCAGATGCTGGGTGTGTTTAGCAGGCCAGATGCAGAGAGGAAAAATGCTTACCGCACCAAAATCTCTGTTTTACCTCAGAAGCATCCTACTGAAATAAAAAGGAAAGCTCAGGATAATAAACAGATCCCCTGCTCTCTTTACAGCTTTCTTAACATGACTTTAAAACCCCAGTGAGGGAAAACTTCCTGAGGGAAAGAACAGTTCTTCAAACCTTTCTTTCGAAGTATACTTTCTCGGTTCAATACTGATTCAATACTTGCTAGGTTGGCCTCCCACTGGAATAAAATTGTGTTCTTCCTTTTGCCTTGGAAAGCATGCAACCATCTACTCAACAATTTCCCCTGTAGCTGGATAAACCTTCCGGTCAGTAATTGCAGTATTCATTGTGCAGATGAACAATAAAAGGCTTGATTAAAAAACAAACCATGTCATTTGAGACAATAAAGACAAGAGAACAGAGGAAGGAGGTGTCATCTCGGCCGTTGAGCTGCACAGTAATTGGTCTTGGGGCTCTTTCACGGTCGGGGAGAAAGAAGATTGCTTCATTAAAGTTCCTCTTCTGATAACCGCAGCAGCCACACTGATAGAAAAGAAGATCTTAACTGAATGACAGTGCCATTAGGAGAAAAAGCCCATGGGGGAATGAACTGGAATGGCGAATAATGCAGATAATGGATTTATTTGTGCATGGCGGTATTCACAAGCTCCAAAACATACTGATTCACATTCAATTACTGGTTTACTTTGCTGTTTTATTTATCAGCCCCTTGGTGCAGGTCTTGGCTCAGACCGCTATTTACCTGTTACCGTAAACAGCTCGATGTGTGACAGGCTGCTTCAGGAACACACTGGTTTTGTGATATGTGTAGTGTTTTTACTGTACAGTAACATGTTGACTATGATTTGTTTTTGTCACCTTTTTTATGATATGATAAACTGATAATCCACTTATCTAATCTTTTAAATGTAAGATAATCTTTAGAAAATCAGACACTGAACCCTTCTGGACATAAAAGGTGGCTGTAAAACTGAAGTTTTCCTTTCACACGACACACCAGCTGTGGTCAGCTTGGATTCTTGCCAAATATAATGAATTCCTATAGGAACCAGTTTGTACAGTGGTGAAAAAAAAATTCATAGACATTCTTCATAGCACTCCTTCAACATTTCACCACCATTTATCCATATGTTCAGTATGTTCCAGACAGTCATATTTTCACTGAAACATGACTAAATGCACTGCTGTTCACTAGCGCCATCTGTCACACTAGTCTGTGGAAGTTTTTGTCTTAGGAACTAAATTCTCTTAAACAGTCTCATGCTTCAAAAATCTGTGTCCTTGTCAGCTGCAAAAGGTGGAAAAAATCCTTTTAAAGAGTGAATGTTTTTTAATTTATTTGAGAAAGGCCAAAAATAACATGTTACACTGTTTCCCTTTGTGGTTCCCATACAACGTCTGAAATTTCACAGATTACTCAACACTCACAGAACTGCTGATATGTCTTTTAGTTACATTTTTAGTTTAAATGACTGAACAGTGAACATCTCCATATTTCTTAATCATGGACAGACTCAACTGTGAATGGACTGTTTCCACTCCACGCTGTGTGGCACAAATGTTGCAGATTACTAGAGACAAGACTGGTCTTTGAAGCCTTATCGGCGTAGTGTTTAGAGCAGCTTATTTGACAGTGGGCAAGCAATTGCATATTGTTTGTCTAACAGATTCTGTTATACTGAATTGCAACCATACTCAGTCATTTGAGGTGCACAAGAATGTTTGTCTCTGTGGTTTTCCTGCAACTGTGGTTGTGGCTCTTGCATTCTTTAATAGCGGTTGCTGGTAGTTTTGTCTTTGATGTAAGAAGCAAAGTTTATTTGGTATGTCGTTGCAATCTGCTCTGGGGTGTCAGTTAACGTCTTAAACCAAATCAGTTTGGATGTCTAAGGTGTTGTATAATAATTGCCGGATACAGAAATCTTTTTTTCCTTTCTGTAAATATGTTAAGAAACGACCTTATGAATTCACCTGTGAGTAACGCAGGCCTGTCTCATGCCTACATCTCTTTCACAACTTGACCTGAGCCCTGATGTCTCTGGAAATTGGCTCTGGATGACAAGGTAGGTTAGCGATTTTGAGGAGATTGGCCCAACTCTCACGCTGCAAGATAAAGGTTATCTTTTGGCAGTGGCACCTAGTTGCAGATTGCCCTGCCTTGAATGAAGCAATGTGGATTATTAAATTGGCAAAAGACACCCTGGTCTCACATACTCCACTGTATCATGGGGAGGAAAGGTCATTCAATATATATGGAAATTATTACTGCTGTCTGTGATTACAGGGCACAGTCTCGATCATTTACAGGAACTGAAAATGAAGGTAAAAATGACTAAGTAGCTCTGTGGTTAAGTGTTCCTTTTCTATTCTATGAAGTAACTGTTTCTTAAACACTGTACTCTGTGTTGGGTTTTAGTGTGTCAGTCCTTGTCAGCCTTGAGCACTGATGAGTCTTTGCTGAGGTGAAGCAATAAAAAAGGTCAGTGTGAGATACAATTACTCACTCTCACACAGGTGCCACAAACACTACTCGAGAAATGAATAATGCTGACAATAAAGGCTTGTGTTGACATTCAGTGAAGAATCTGAATGTGGTTTTTATTAAAAATGAGAATACTGTAAAGGGGAAAAAGGACAAACCTCACAGAAAAGGAAAATGCGAATATGTGGTTAAACGCTATTTTGGTGCGCTGTTGCTGAAGAAGCAGCCCATCTGTCAGAGTGGGTTCTTACATGAGTGTAATCTCAGAGGACAAGGCTGTGGCAAGATTCTCACGGACACCCGCACCCTAATGTATCCCAGACCCTTGAAACAAATGACCCAAATACTCAGTGAATCAAGACATTTGGCTGATCGTGCACTGCAGATGTAGTGTCAGTAGTAGTGTTAGGCGTTATTACCATTGCAGGCTAAAAAATAAAAGCCCACAAGCAGCACTGTTACACCAGTTAACGTCATGTATTTATGCTGAACAGATCTGTCTGCTTGAAGAGAAGATTGTTTTCCCGTAGAGAGAACAAAGAGACAGGAGTGACACGTAATATTTATCTGACTATCGCTCTCAGTTTCAGGGCTTGTTGATACATCATTGTTCATTTGTACTTCTTGGTGCCTTCATTGACTTCTCATTGATTCAATGATTCGTATTTTTCAAAGCACCAGTGAGGTTTTTTGGAGCCGTGCATGATAAGACAGAACAGAAATGCATGCAGACATTAGTCTATTTGTTTAAATTTGCACTTGCAGAATTAAAATGCACATACAGTCAGGCCTTATAACCAAATAAGTACTGTAAATTTAATATGATAGGTGAGCATCATAGTTTGCATAGCTATTAACCAGGGTCAAGGAATCCTTAGCCTTTTGACATTAGCATGCATGAATTAAAGCCTGCTTAATTGAATCTCATGCAAACAATCACTGATGCTGCAAATCTGAGGGTCAATGTAACTCGAGCTTCTTGCAATGGACGCTCCGCTCACCTCTCCCAAAACTAATGGCAAAGTGAGAGAGTTTCAGATCCTAAAAGAGCTGGCCCTCAACCAGCTGCAACAAAGCACCACAGGAACGCCTGAGCCAGTGGGGGGAGGAGGTCTCCAAGCAACAGCCAGCGGTGGCATGCACATTCAGCTATTGACTTAGCCTTTATCCAAAGCTCTTGTGTGGTTGTCAGATCCCCTACAGCAATCTCTGTGCTGAGCGAGGACCTCTGCCATGCCCGCTCATCTCTATCTTACCATCATTATCACCGCTGCAAACTCATCAGCCTCAAAGGAAGTGAGCGTCTGCTTCTCCCGGAGATGTTTGGAAATTGAATAGTCTGCTGTCTCTGTTCCAGTGATGTCAGGGTAGCTTCTGAACAGTGTAGTGGTAATGGAAGTGTTACCCTGAGGTGTGTGTGTAGCATAGAAATGTAAGGGCATTGCATAGAGCCAGGAAATAAGCCTGTGGTTTTGTCAACAGCAAGAAATGTAATTATGTTTGTTGGGTTGGAGGGTTGGAGGGTTGGAGGGGGGGGTCACAACAAGTTTAATCATCAGTCACATTTGAAAAGACGTGTCCGTCCATCACTCAGTCAGATTCAAACTGCCTAATTACAAGCCAAACAGAACATGTAATCAAAAGTCACAGAGTCAAAAGTAAAGAAGGGTGTTTGCTCGAAATAAACTTGTTTGTACAACAAGTCTGACCACATCTGAAGCATTTTAAGTTGTTTTAAACTGTACTACTGTTAAAGATGGGGCTGTCAAAGAGAGGGAAGATTACCACAAGATTTCAGAGGACCTTTTCTCGAAGGCATTCATTGTGTATTCATTTGCAAAACCTCAATTCCAAAAAGCTGGGATGTTGTTTGAAACATAAATAAAGACAGAACTCAGTCATTCATGAATAAACTGTGTTTACTGACACAGTTTTCCAAAGTGTTCCCAAGCCCACACAGTAATCTCCTTTATTCAGTAATGCTTGATTAAGTGGTCAACCTTGTCTCATCGTTGTAAAAATGATTGAGCCTGTCGAGGATTCCTCTCTTATATAAATGATGATACTATCACCTGTTCTCATTGAACCTGTTTACCTGTGGAATGTTCCAAACAGGTGTTTTTGAGCATTCCCAGTCTTTTCTTACCTGTCCAGCTTGTTTGATAAACTTCACTGGCCTAAAATTTAAATAAGCATATATTCGCTTTTTATATTTATATTCACATTTTGTTTTTTTGGGGGGGGGGGGGGGTAAATAAAGTGCTGAAGTAATTGTGTGAAGAATGATTGCAGAGAGCTTGAGAGTGTGAAACATCTGCTTACTTTCTCACCTCTGCACGCCAGGCCGATCACTTCCTGCACTAAGCTTGCTTGAGGAATATGCTTGAAGGCTGCCCGCCCTCAGCATGCATGCATGCAGACCAAAAATGCAAGGGGCAGAAGACAGAAATGTGAGCTTTCGCATATTTAATTGGCCATTGCAGCTTCTTTCTGGATGATGTCATGTTGCAGCAAAAGTTGAGCTACAGTCAACTTTTTTGCTTTGACCTGGCATTGCTTTGTTTTTTGTTTTCTGTCGTGCCCTCTGGGTTTGCACTCTGTGTCAGAAGACTGGTTGCATTTAAACAAAGAGGCTGTGTTTTGTTTAGTTTTTTTTTCACACAGCTCTTAATTCTTTCTGAACATGGCCCTGGGCAGTTGGATAGTTAATTAGCCAATGAGATCCTGGTCACCTAAATCATTTTTAGGTGGTTTTAGGTTCTTTTCTTTCAGAATTGGTTATTGGTTCTCACCTGAAAAGTATCTAAAACTATGGCTTTTTAATAGTGATAACATCTCAGGAGATCTGTTTTAATGCCTCTGTTCATCAGCAGAGGAACAATAAATACTTAAGAATTAATTAGAGATAGTAATAGTCAGTCAAAAAGTCCTGTGACTGTTGGCATTTCAATTTTTTTCAGGCATCGGAAGCCTTCTAAGCAGACGGTTTTATTGAACACAGTTTTGACAACATGACATTTCAAAACCCATCCGATTCCAGCCAAGTCATGTTGGAAATATTGAATTCTTCTGGTCTAATTCAACTTCCGGTAATAACACGACAGAAGAATGTAAAAATGAACAGCTGAATGACCACTAGTTCTTACTGGGGTTTGCTCTCTTTTTATATTGTTTTGACAGGTTTTCCAAGCATTAGTAACTTCTGGCTATCAGTTGTCAACATCTGTCTCTGTGTGCCTATAAATCCCTGTATTTTGAAGTCATTTCCTGCAGTTGGCTCAGATATTGCTCTCTCTGTCTGAACAAAATGTGACACAGTCTATCAGAAACAGAAGCAAAACCTGCAATTTTCAGGTAATTTGGTGCCATTTTGTCATACAGCATCATTTGTGCCTGTTAAAACAAACAAGAACATTAAATAATAGAACTCCCTAAATAAACCTACAACTACCCCAATGTCATCATCAACCAGTGTATTTGAAAGCTGTGTCCTTTGTACAGCAAGTGACCCCCACGTACGGTGGCAGTTATGAATTACTGCATTACCGGTTTAAGTATTAGGTTACAAAGACAATTGCCGGCGTGTGCCCCTTTTTAATGCACCAACAATGTCTAGCATGATCCTGAACACTCTCTGCCTTTCTTATTTTATTCTTACCCTCTTAAAAATATTCCAAGATGTTCTTATTGCCTGAAACAACAGAAGTCCAGATTGGGGAAGTCCTTATCGACAGCATTTTTTTAAGTAATTCCCCAGAGAAGAAGTAATCATAATAAGCTAATTAAAGGAGGCTTAAGAGGGGGTCATAGTGAAAGAGTGGCAAAGTAGATTAGTGGAAATTTGCATGTGTTGACACTGAAGGAGGAAGGAAATGTCTACTGTCTTAAATTCTATTTATGGAGGATGATCTATTTTCAAGAGCATGCTCGGAGCCAGATGCTGCTTTTAATGGTCTGCTGTTTGAGGTTATTGCACAGACCCGTTCAGGAAATCTGTCTGAGATTATTGGTTTATGTCTAAATAAAAGTGAACAGTAATACAACAGCCTTGAGTGAAAGCAAACCCTGTGTGTTGGACGATTAGCATACACACATTTGTGAGTACATCTGCCAGCAGCTCAGGGTTGGCGTTAAACACCATCCCTGGTAATTACATGAAATCGGAGGGATTGTTCATTGTCCCGGGCTTTGTGATCTGGACATTGTCCCGGTCTCTTCCTGGCTCCGTGCCAGCTCAGGGTCTTACCACAAACAACAGTGGGGGAGGGAGCCCGTAATATGGAAATGGCATTAATTACTCTTCCAATACAACAGATGTGACCTTCAGTCTCTGCTCAGCATAAATACTCATCGCATGAAGAAAAAATGGCTTGAATATGAAATCTTTTTGCACCTTTTTGGCAAAATTAATGTGTGTTTTATATAGTATGTGCAAGACTTTGTTTCAGTCTTTGGTTTTACTAAACACTCAGTAACATGCTTAAACTGGTTCACTGGTGTGTGTCGGCGTGATGAGCGCTTCAGTAATTCAACTCCCAAAAGCAGGTAATCTAATCTTCTGATCAAATTTTGAAGATAATCTAAATCCTACCAAAATAGCTTTGAACTAAAAACCCTGAAACCTCCACGGCTTTGGCATTCCCCAAATCTCTGTCATTAACTCTGAAGCTAGCACTTACCGCCTGAGCTGGTCTCTCCCCCGAATCCCTGACAGCCCGCCGGCAGTTTGAACACCAGTCTGATTAACACATTAACATGTCTTTTGTTTCATCTCTCTAGCGCTGGCCCCAAAGGAGACAACATCTACGAGTGGAGGTCGACCATCCTGGGACCCCCAGGCTCCGTGTATGAGGGAGGTGTTTTCTTCCTGGACATCGCCTTCACACCAGACTACCCATTCAAACCCCCCAAGGTCAGCAGCCAGAGGACATTATATTTTTTTTAATATTTGGATGTTTGAGTAGATAACCAAGTATTGGCTGCCTGCACAGGGGCCTGGAAAAGTGTGGAGAGTGCATGATTTAATAATGTGGAAGAATTGAGAGATTGAATAGACTTCATGCTTTGTTTTTTGTGCAGAATAGTTGGCAGGTACAGACTTTATGTTCATGTTGACTGTTTTCACCTGCAGATAGAGCAACATTAGTACTCATTTTGAGTCACGTTTCTGGGCACTTGATGATCTTTTCCCTTATTCTCTCTCGTTGAAGCTGAGAAATACATCTGTTTCTGAAGCTGCTAAATGCTCCAATGTGTTCCCCAGCTAGTTGATAACTTAATCTGCCTGCCTATTTGGTGCTAGGCTGGTAGTGCACGGTGTGATTTGTAGTTTGTTTTTGTTGAAAACAGCTGTGTGCTCCAGCTGAAAATGACACTGATGAGTGTGCTGATAGTGAACCAAAACAGAAGAGTTGCAGTCCAGAAAACCAAAACAGTTGAAGTGAAAGATGCTGAAATACTCCCTTGGTGTTTAGGTTGAGAAATGATTCACAGTGGGTTCAGGTAGTCGGAAATCATCAATAAATTGTAGACTTCCAATGACAATATCCAGCCAGCTGTATGTTTGAACACTACTGTTCATCTGGACGTTAAACAGACTTCACCTTTTCGCCTGCCTGTTGCAGAGTTTGTTGTTTGATTGAGCCCATGTGTGTATAGAGCACGCTGATGATGACACACAAAGTGTAGTTGCTCTGTTCCCTTTTCTACTTGCTCTCCATTTATTGAGTGATATTGCGAAAATCTGTCCAAATACATGAACTGATATCAAAGTAAAAACAGCCCTCATTACGCATGAGTCCTCCTGTGGGCTCTTCCCAGCCCTTGCCTAACTGAAACAGAGTATTTCCAGTTATTAAGAATTTCACAATCATATGTTGTAAGCTAAATGTGTGAGAAGACAACTCCGGACATTGGGATTTGAACAAGAAAACTGCTTTTCTTTATTAAGGGCATGGTCATCCAAAAAGCACTGTAATAGACTGGCAGCATGTCCAGGGTTTAGCCTGTCTCATTCTCCTGCATCTGCTGGATTAGACCTTAGACTGTTTTTATATCAACAATGTCCTTGTGAACTTGTTGACAGGTTGGGGTCGGGGTCAGGGCGTTGTGGGGCAACTGGATTGTTCTCCACACCCCAATAGTTTGATAACTGGATGATAAGTCATAAAACAGCGTTTTTTGTCACTGTATTTTATTATTTAGAAATCATTTTTCCCCCATGTTTCATTAAGTTTTCTGAATAATAAGATACAGTCAGATGTCTCAGAAACGCTCGGTGGTGTCCTCACACAGACCTCATGTGCTTCTTAATCCTTCAGGGTTGTGATGATTGACTGATGACCTCTGATACTGATGACCTTTTTTTAGTTCACAGTCAGCACATTGTTGTTGGGAGATGACAGGGAATTTGAAAGAAAATGCTGAACACACAGATTCTTTCAAGTTCAAGGTAATTTCCAGAAAGCCAGCGTTGTTGAAAACACACGGATACAAATTGTGTAATTAAATTTTTTTTAAAAAAAATACAGTTTAAGGACAATATTACATCAAACTACTGGAGCAGACTTTATCATATTAGTGTCATAGTAAATGTTCTGTCTTCTATTTCTTTTGAGATACCTTTACATCTTTGTCTGCACTTTTCTACACCTTTGTTTTATAAAGAATCATCATGATTTGAGCTTAATATCTGGGTCGTGCCATGCCCTGACCTGTTCGCTGCTCAGCCTCTGAAGCACTCCTCTTTCTGTGTAACGTGCCGCTGTCTGCAGAGCACTTTGAGGCTCATGAGTGGATGTCATTGAACACGCAGACCCGTCAGAGCCAATCTTCCTTTAGTTTGCGCTGCACCCCATTACCCTTTCACTTGGCCTTCATTTTCTCTCCTCTCTCTGTTATGCACACCCATGCCCATGCTCGCTCGCCCCCTTTTCCCTCGTTCTTGTCCTTTGTGCTGTGTAACCACCAGCTCTGTGTTTGACAGCAGACTCAAACAAATCCACAGGCTCCGTCCCAGCTTTCTGTTGCCATAGGGGCTCGAGGGTTTCCGCCCTCTCCAATACCTCCTACCCCTCAGACACACTGATCTGCAGCCAAACCCCCCTCCTGCACATGCACACACACACAAACACACACACACACACACACAGACACACACAGACACATCAAGCCCTTCGGCCTGTAGCTGCCAGACACACCCTCACTATAGAAACGCTCCAG
>JAQMCX010000056.1:3615292-3646578 GCA_029814765.1 Acanthurus leucopareius | reverse complement strand
CAGGTCGAGGACTTGAACCTGCAGCTGATCTCTGCACTCTGAGCTCCACCTGCCTGATGTGGACAAACAGACGAGATTACAGTCTGCTGCAGCTCTGTGTGTGTGTGTGTCTGTGTGTGTGTGTGTGTGTCTGTGAGTGTGTGTGTGTGTGTCTGTGTGTGTGTGTGTGTCTGTGTGTCTAATTTTTCCTAAAATTTTAACACCAATAAAGTCTTTTAATTTGAAAAAGAGACAGACAGAGAAAATCTTAGTGTTGATGGCTGCTGGGTTGATGTACACACACAAACACACACACACACACAGGCACACACGCACGCACACACACACACACACACACACACACAGACACATCAAGCCCTTCGGCCTGTAGCTGCCATACACTCCCTCACTATAGAAACGCTCCAGTGGAGCTCAGTTGCAGACTGCACTCAGACCTCAGGTTTGGGAATTCGGATCCAGAACCCGACTTGCTTTTTAAAAAATCTGAAAAAGAGAAACAAGAGCTGACAAGTTTGCCAGGTGTGTGTGTTTCAATCTCTGAACTGAGGCCAGGAGAGGAGCACTGCGTCTGCAGAGGGGATGGTTATTTATAACGTCCTGCACTGTTTGATTTTTGGGAATGCCAAGGCTCATTAGAGATTTCCTCCAGAGGGTCAGGTTCAGGAGGGCCAGATGTTGGTGATTGGTCCTGACATTTGACACCAATGTCTGCCTCGCTGCTCCAAACAGATGTCAAGCTCACATCCAAGCTGAGACAAACCAAATACAGAGTCCCAAGGTGGTTGTTTGCTTGTTCAGAGGGTTTAAGATAAGCAAAGTTTGGGCAGAAATCAAGGAAACATCAGTCTGCTTTTTGTGAGTCATGTTATGGGCTTTTTACTCCAACAGGTAAAGAAATAAACACATACTTGCATGCTGGGGTCCAATTTCTAAGTGACAACAAAACTGTTATTGTTTGTTGTCGTGCTTTGATTTTACACCATGCTGCCCTCTGTTGGTCATTCTGATTCAGTTGAGAATTTATCATGAGAATTGCAAATAGGAGGTGTTACTCTGTGGCTACGTGGTGTAAATGCTGTTTTAATGCCATCAATAAAACCTAGAAACCAAAATACAATATGGTTCACTTAATGCAGTCATACTGTCCTCCTAGATACACTGTATATTTGAGCATCCAGCAGTGACATATGATGTGAAACAGCCCTCAGTGGAGCAGTCAGACAGGCCCATTATACTGGTACTGATGCTGATACATCAGTGTTAATATGAATAAGAGAGACAAAGGAGGTGAAAGGCCCTCTGCAGCTTTTAAATGTCCTCCCTGTCTGTCCAATTATTACACTCCGTTAAAACAAGCTTCACAACCTGGCAGACTGCACAGCGAATTATCTTCCTTTCAGGGTTTAGAACTCATCTCCTTGAGACGAATTATGCCATCCATATTTGTATTTTATCTGCTGCTAACATGCTTTTATTGGGGGTTTTAACAGCTCACTTGTTGCCCTCTGCTCAGCTGTTTCTTTTATCTGCACCAACTGTGTTCATACTAGTGAAATGTTGTTGTACGCCTTAAAAGAAGCAGCTCTAACTGTTGAACTTGTGGTTGCTTAAAGTGGTGGCAGTCAGGGAATAAAATTAAAACCCATTTCATTTCATTTTTTTGTTTATTTTATGTTTCTCTGGAAAAGAACATCCGGAAATTAGCCAAACCTAAAAACAGTGCATCAAAAACTTTTAATTGGAGCTGCATTATAGCCATCCATGGATGCTGCTGTTTGTTGAAATACACATGAAAGATTTCCTGTATAAAATACTTAATGAGAGAATTTAGTGTCAGGTAGGAATATGAAAAAATCTATTGATCATTTTTGCAATTCATTTATTAAGCATTTATTCTTTAAAACGTCAGAAAGGTATTTCAGTTGCTTCCTTTTCTGACCAAAACCCAGAAATATTCACTTCAGTGACTAAATAGTATCCAGTATTCACATTTAACCATCTGAAAGAGGATTTTTAAATTAAGTTACTGTTCTTGTATTTCACAAGCAACAACATTCTGTTTCTGATCGTCTGTTTTCTAAACTGCACTGTTTCTGTGCCTGCAGGTCACATTTCGTACGAGGATCTATCACTGCAACATCAACAGTCAGGGTGTGATCTGTCTGGACATCCTGAAGGACAACTGGAGCCCCGCCCTCACCATCTCCAAGGTGCTGCTGTCCATCTGCTCCCTGCTCACAGACTGTAACCCAGGTAACACCACTTTCTTAATGCATTGGCTATTTCACCTTTATAGTATGCTAATTATTATGAGACCTTTGTGTGTGTTAAGAAGGTGCTGGAGTGGCTTAAAGAGCTCTTTTAGTAAAATGTTACAGAGAGTGGTTATTACAATCACAGTTTTCTTTCTCTTTTTTAGCTGTGATGTTTATTTTTACTCAAGGCCAAACTTCAAGTTGACAGACTGTAAAAATTATGTTTTCAGACTAGTAACGGTGTATTAAGTAAGCCATGACCAATTCAAACCCTCATTGTTTCCCAGTGCCGTCAAACGCTGACAGATGTTTGGCACAGTCCGCGGCCTCAAGTTGTAAATAATAGAACCACATTTTCACAGCAGAAAAGAGCAATTGAGCTGCTCGGAGAGGAGATCCACAATGACTGACAAAAAAATTAATGTTATCACAATAAAAGTAACAACACTTGTGATTTGTACTCACTCTCTTAAAGCTTTGTCTGACATTATGAAGCAGTTATGAGTGTGGACGGGTAGGAGGGGAGGCAGGGCGGAGGAAAAACGAGTGTTAAAAGCTAGACAACAGACCTGGCAAAGGAATAATTGGGTCAAGATGTAAGATGGGCGTTTTGTGCTGTCTTACATGCAGCAATTTTAAGTTCAGTATGATATATGTGAGCATCATGGAAGCCAGCCAAGTACAGGGAATTAACTTGCAGTGCAGTGGTTTTGTAGTCATTTCAAGTCTTTGCACAGCTCCTTTCCCCCTCGATTCCTGCAGTCTTTGCTGCTCCTGGAGGGCTCGTCTTTGTTTTAATATGATTAACTGGTTATTGATAAAGCTAAATTTGAGACCGTTTAATCAAGTGTGTTGAAGGCCAACACACCATAATAAAGGATAAAAAAACTCCTCACAGTTTGGAAGCTAAAGTCAATCAGATAACATGAATCTGGCAGATCACTGAAAAGTGCTATATGTGACATTACAGCATCAGTTACAGTACAGTGTGTTAGAGTGCAGCTCCTCTTCAAATCATTTGACTTCATCATAATGGATAAGTCACATTATAAAGTACAGTGTTCACAGTGTATGTACAGGCCACATATGGGCCAAATTTTGGTTTTCAGTCAGGCAACCAGGGTTTCAAATCCTGGTGTGGAAACAGTTTCTTTGTCTATCAGTCAACATGCGTTATGCTGCCATGCACCCTTATATTTCACAAAGCGTGGCTTAAGCACCTTTACACAGTAACTGTAGTGCTAATTTTTACATTTAGCACCTTAAGTTATCTAAAATAAGATATAATTGCATTAATTTGGGTTTTTTTTGGGAACAAATCAAAAAGCTGCCTCTTGGCATGTTGTAATAGAGCCGAAAGACATTCATAAATATCTCTCTCTCTCAATATATTTCTGGTTTCACTTATACTTTCTTTCACTGTTGTTGACATAATCTTTTTACGAGTGTGTGTTCGCAGTAGAAACGGGTTGTGATGAGTAATTATATGTAATGATTTACATTCCCTGCGTCTCTCTGTCCTCTCCAACCTTTTCAGCCGACCCTCTGGTGGGAAGCATCGCCACACAGTACCTGACCAACAGAACAGAGCATGACAGAATAGCCAAACAATGGACGAAGAGATACGCCACATAGACTCTCCACCACGAACCGCCCCCTCCTCCACCTCTCCAACCCTTCACTGTACCTCTCTCTACCTCTCGCTCTCACCCAGTCTGTCAAAGCACATTCACTAAGTGCAACGGTATATCTACCTTCCTATCACCCTCCTCCTCCTCCTCTTCCTCCTCTTCTCCTTCAACCCAGCGTTACCTTTTCTGTGTAAAAAAAAAAAAAAAAAATTAAAAAAAAAAAATTAAAACAAGACAAAAAAATGTCCTTTTGTTCCTTGTTGACTTGAAAGCTTCTTTTTTATACAAAGAGTAGATTGGGATTTTTATTTTCCAATATCTGAATGTTGGAAGTATTGTATTGGAGAAAAAACACAGAATATTGTAATTATTATTATGCATTGTCCTCCAGCTATACAGTATGTATTCTCATTTTCTTAGTGGCACCTGGAACAAACATGCAGAATATATGCTTTTACTTTGTTTTCCTTGTTCTTTTTTTTTTTTTGGTTTTGTTTTGGTTTTTTTTGTATTTGTCATCAATATGTTATCTGCATGGAACAGGAAGGTTTGCTTCAATGGATCCTTTTTAACTTCCTCTGATTTTGTTTGTACTGTATGTATTTTTTCAAAGGCTTTTGAGGCAGACCACAAAAGTATAGGTCTGCCTGTGAAAGAGGCAGGACTTGTATATTTACTGGCTACCCGCCACCTCTGCAATTGCAGAGTGGTTTGTTGTGCACTTGTATTACTGAAGCACCCAATAAAACACACTGTGGTTGGCTTGTGAGAAAACGCTCGGCTCTGTCTGCGATTTGTGTTTGACTGCAGCTTCTTCTGTATGTTCTCAAATATTTACACCTTTTCACTGACCCTCCATTCATTCAGTCATTCACTCTAAACTCAGGCCTGTTTTTATCTCTCTCTCACACACACACACACCTGATTATAAAACTTACAGCCCGAAACATCAAATAAAGTTCTTATCAGATATCTGAATTGGTTGGGCGTGACTCATTATGGCTCTTGCTATATCTTGTGGCTTTTATCGCTGCTATCAAGGAGGTTTGATGTTTTCATTGGGTAGCTTCGCTGTCTGCAGGACATGTCAGAACTCATGAATGGGCCTCTGTGGGGAAATCTTCAGGCAATGATCCAGATCTGGTACGTCTTGTTATTTAAGCTTGATTTCAACTTCTGGGAGTTTGTTTACAGGATAAATCAAATAAGTGTTGGAATTAACTCATTTAAATACTCTTGCTACTGTAATTAGAGCAGCTTTTGATGTGTGTTCACACACATTAAAGTTGGTAATTGTTTTCTTCTCAGCCATGCGAGCAGCATGACTCTATACCGCAGAGCTTAATGGCATATTCTCATTGTTCTCACGTATATTCTGTTTACTGCCATTTAACAAACACTGGCATGCTAACAGCCTTTTTATTCTTACATTAGTAAAGGATCTGAATACTTTTTCTCATGCTGTTGCTCAGTGTCAAAAGAAATACAGACTGTATTTTCAATCCAAGGTGTCATATTGGTTGTTACTTATATTAATTAACACACTGGTCACATAAAACAGACACAACCTCACATGGACTGTGTGATGTGTCTCTATTTTATGATTTTTTTTACACTTTAAGCAAAAAAAAAAATCATCTTAAAGTAGTACAGCTGGTGAAAAAAGGGGACATTTCTTATGTTTGATAATTAAACATACACATGCTCACCACTTTCCAAACCACACAGACTTCTTGGCATCCCCCAAATAAAGGTTAATGTGATTTTTTTGTCAAAATATGTGTCGTAGAAGAAACTGAGAGTATTCAGTCTCTCATAGAGGGAAAAAGTAAAGTGTTAGAATGAGAATCAGTTTTTTTTTGAAGGGTAGATAAACTTTGCTAAAGTAATATTCAAGGATTCAAAACAGAAAGAAAGAACATGCTGAGAAATCCTTTGATGTATTACTTCAGGTTGACAAATCATTGCACAACATGCTTTGGCATTTCATCATTTTGGCATTATAAATGATTCATAAAACAAAAGCTCTTAAGCAAAGGACCAATTCAGCTCTCGACTTGCTCTGTTTTTTTTTTTTTTACAGATTCTGTAATCCAGTTAGGATCCTGGTGCAACTAAAAGTGCAGAAAACCTACTTTTCACTTTAATGAACGTTCTGATTGGCCGGTCTTATGCATAAATAATAAGAATGCTATTAGCCTGCGAGACAGTAGCCAGCAGGCTGCTTGCCAATCTGGCTAAAGCCTTCATTCCCGCATTAATGGGGGCTGAAATAACAACACCAGATATAGATTTGCCAAAGATTTGAGGAGACGATTAGGTCAATGTGTTACAGTAATGAATTTATCTGAATTAATTATAGTTTTCTGAATTATAGAGCTATATCATGATGTTCCTCCATGACTCCTTAAGGTGTGTGCGAGATAATTTTATCCCGCTATGAATCATGTATCTTTGATCTACATGTTCAATCTGGTGTATTTATGATGCAGCTTTGATTAAACGTCAAGAGATAGATGAAGTGTTTTTCTTTCTTTCTTTAAATGTTAAAAAAATAAAAAGCTGAGTGAAAATTAAACACGACTTCAAAGACCTTAAAAGATTAGCACATGATGTTACTGTCAAAATATTTGACAAATTGGTGTTCGCAATTTGACGAGATTACCCCGCTGACCTTTTAAAACCCGCACATCTGCCACCAGATAACAGAACATAATGTACCTCACAGCTCATTTAAGCTGTGGGGCATTTTCTTCACCTTAAAAACCTCTTAATGTGTCATTTATTGGTAATTGCTTAAGATGCAATCAAAATAAGATGTATATAAAATGTTAACTGCACATGATGGATGCAAAAATAGCAGATAATTAATACAAAAATACAAACCATCCATGTGATTCACTTGCAGCTGTGAAAATGGGGCTTTTTAGGCTTCTCTGTGTGAATATCTCCACCTTGCCCCCTTGTTGTAACACCTTGTTAGTCATGAGTAATAATAGATGTGGTCAGTTTCAGTGATTTTTCAGTTTCTGTGGCCGGTGATGCAAGAATTTAGTCATCACTAAAGCTATTTAAGATGAATCCCTTGAATATAATAAACAACACACTGTTTCAATATCAGTGAAACTCCAAAAGGCTACTGTCACTGCATTTTGTGGCCAAGTGTGATTAATCACCTCAGAAATAAGAAAACTGACTCTTAAATGTACAGCTGCTGTCGATTTATTGTTTTTATTATTGTTTTTTTAAAATGTTATTCTGGTAAATCATCCACTTCTTCACAATCAGAACTTCACAAGTTTGACCTCTCGTTGTTAACAAATGTGACAGCCGTCAAATTGTCATAAAAGCAAGGTGTTGCAATAAAGTTAAATTAATTTAATATGTATGTGTGAGCTAACCTGAACAAAAACTGGAGTGATGTAGGCTGTCCGGTTTCCAGAGTAGGACCGGTGCCGTTCAGCCCACTGCAGCCGCGGTAGGCTACTTCCGTTCCGCAGAGGGCGACAGGCACCAGCCAGCCAAGACTGTGGCGGAGGTCCAGACACAATAGACTGGGTAAGTTTTAATAGTTGGCAAAATTGTTGATTTAAAGTCGATATTTCAACGTGTGGTCAAAGTATACGAACCGGTCTGTTGTTTATGAACGTTTCCAGGTGAAGTCGAAGGTCAGTTTGTTGGTACACAAGCCGAAAAGACAAGCAAACAACCAAGACGGCAGCGGTTAGTTGGTCGCACTGAAAAGGGGCTCCGGCTATGTGCTGGATTGGAGTGGTTCCTGGCTGTCGTCTGACGCTTTAAGTGTTTCGTTGTCACATTCAGTCTTAAAATACAACCGCCTACATTCGCTTTTAATAACCACAACAACAGCGTCATGTTTAATAACCAAGACAACCGACGTCTTGATTTATATTACGGTTACCCGGCTGTCGGTTCACTTGAGAGGGATGCTAAAGCAAGCTGCCCCCCCTCAACACGCTACTCCAAGAAGTAGTCACAGCCCTGAAGTCGCTGGGCCCGAGTATTCGTTGCCATTTAGAGTTTGGGGGGGTGGGGACCGTTTACAGGTAGCACTACTTATATGCTTGGGGGTCGTCAGCGCCATGTCAATGTGTCTAAACACCTTTATTAACCTGAATTTCGTCATTTTCTAAGCAGCCTTATCGCGGAAATTACGGGGGAGAAAAGGTTAACTTGAGCGCGTGCGGGTGTGAACTGTGCTCATAGCTAGCTCATCGGCTAACGGCAGTTTGTTCGCAGTCACGGAAACGTTAGCTAACGTTAAAATACGTTTATATAAATATAAATAAACAAACAGCACCGGAGCTAACGGCTTCGTTTGTGCCCCATCCCCTCCCACATCCGTGCTACACGGTGTGAGCGACCACCTCGTTACTCACGGTTAGTAATGACTTTACATAACGTGACGTTACTCATCTTTTAACAGTTAACGTTCATATTGTTTTCGTTAAGTTCCTACAAACAAACATGTCTGTTATCACAAAAAAACACGGCAACTTAAGTTTAAAAAAAACCGCAGCACAAACAAGTTGATTTGTTTACACTTTGAGCCAGTGTGGCAGGTAAAACATGGCTTGTGAATTATGTAATCTGTCATCTATTGTGGCATTTTGAGGGCAAAATACTATCAGCTTCGGGTCAGGGTAACGAAGTAACTGGAAATAATCCAGAAATTACTCCACCTCCTGCAGCTTTGATAACATTTCACCCATTTTAACCCCACAGTCGTTATTTTGGCACCGTTATTCTGCACGGTTTGGGTTATATAAAAGGTATAATGTTAGACATAAAGATGGTAATGAGGGGGCCTTGTCGATCCGGATCATCCTCTGTGTAAAAAGAGTGAACCGGTATTGTGCACGTACCCCGCGGGAGCGAGCACAGCTACACCGCAACTTCCAAATCATCCCCGTGGCGATGAATAAAGTAAATAAACACCGGTAACATTACGGTTTACTGATCGGATATTAATCGATTACAAAAAATAAATGTGATGGAGATTTAGAGTCATTAATGTTATATTAGACCCAGTAGAAGTTGCGTTCAGGTTTTGTCTGAAATCTGACAATTTCTGAGTGCAAATTCCTCGTCTGTGTCAAAAATTTACAAGTTTGTAATGCTTTTTTATGTCTGCGTCCCACTATTTAAAGAAAATAAACAGGAAATGTCTTGTGAATTTCTCTTGGAGATCAATAAAGTATCTATCATCTAACTATCTATTGTAGAGATAAGAAGTTCCTGTGAGCTCCTTCGCTTCTGAGCAGAGGATGAATGCAGCCGCCATATAACAGTGACAGTAAATAAGAGTCATGGTCACGCTGTTGTTATTGTTTAGAAAGTGCTACCCGGGGTTATATGTTATACCTCACTCTTGACTGTGACGCTGCTAATTACTCATCACACTTAAATGCCTCTGTAAGTTCTGCAGGATTGGCACGGTATCTCTGATCACACACTCGGTGGCCTCATTATGACAGTGTTGTCGGTTTCAGTGTAAACAAAACAAAGGCAGCTCAAAAAGAGTCTTTATTTGCAGCTGTATTGTGTGATCTCTGTGCAAAAAGGTCTATTGTCTCACTTTCCGCCTCAGGTCCCGGCTCTTCTCCAATCCAAACCGGTATGTCGGATGAGGATTCCCGTGCCAGCACCAGCTCTTCCTCGTCACCGCCTTCCTCCAGCCAAACCAGACAGAGGGACACACTTTGCAAAAAGAAACGGGAGAGCAAAGCCAGCATGAGCAAGACCTCCAAGCTGCTTTCCACCAGCGCCAAAAGGTGAAAATAAACCCCAGATCACACACTGACGAATCACTTATAACGGTCTTATTAAAGCTCAGGGTTTATTTCACCATTAGCTGTTCATCCAATATATTTTTTTTAATCTATTTTCTCTCAGGTGGTATTTTGAGATTTCTCTTGGGAAGGAAAGTGCGTGATAGAGGACCATTTTAAACAATAATACTAACAACTGCGGTTGCACTCGAGCTGTATTCTTGCTCGGATAAAATGACAACAGTAGGCAAGTGTGACACTAAATTGAGATACTACATAAATGCTTTCAAGCACTTCCTTCTTGTATCATTGTTCAGCAGTCATCGAGGGGGAAATCCATCATGGAAGAGAACACATGCTAATTTTGCTTCAAACAAAGGCTCTAAAAGACTGGAACGTACACAGTCAGAAGATCTGCTGTGTTTTGGAGTGAGCGACTCACAGCTTCCTTTTTCTCCTCTGAAAACGAAATAAAAGCCTCTCACGGTCTTAGTCATGTTATATCTTACTTTCACAATCATTGTTGCTCTTGATTTACACAAGAAACCAGTAGTAGAAACTGTATTGTGCATGAAGTAATCTGAAATGCAGCTCAAATTTCATAATAATGCACCTGAGGATTACATAATGTGCCTTTGAATGATCCTTTTATTAAAAATTCCTCTAATTGTTGACTTAAATATCAGAGCTTCTTTGTAATTATATGCATTTTTTCTTGTGTGCAGGATTCAGAAAGAGCTGGCTGATATCACACTGGACCCTCCGCCAAACTGCAGGTGGGTTTTATTCTTTGCCATAAGTCTTTTAGTCGTCCATTCATTGGTTTACTCATTAGGTAGACACTAAAGTCATAAAACACAATAAAGAAGGACTGGTTACATAAGTCACTGTGCATCAAGCGAAATGATAAAACTGCAGTGCGTACATTTCAGTCCAGTCAGAGCTGCTGAGTTGTCACGTACCTTTTAATGCACCTTTAAAGTTAATTTTACAGTTGAAGAATAAATATAAAAGCATCTTTAGGAAAGCATGGCACACATAGTTGATGTAAGATGAGAGATTAATCTTCAACCGAAAGTAAACTTTTCAAAGGAAACTTTAATTTGGGGCTAAAACAACCGATCAATTTCAATTATCAGTCCGGTCATTTTTCAAGCATAAACGCAAACATTCCCATTAATCTCTTTTCTCAAGTTCTTCAGTAAAACAATTTGCTGCCTTTTCTCTCGTTTTCTCATGAGGTGATGAACTGATTTGAACAGTTCGTTAGGTATCACTGCATTTCCACAATTTAATGACATTCAAGAGACTAAATTGATTGTAAATTAAACGGCTGATGAATTGTTAGGGATAGAAAATGAGAACCGGTGCTAAAATGACCCGTCCATGAGATTCATATGCCTCCGGGTTTATTGATTCCTGTTACCAATGTTGTCATCGTGTTCTGACGGTTACACACTGCAAATTAATGACATTACACTCATGAATCTATGTGCCGGCAACTTGCAACAAGAAGGAGTCACGGTGGAGAGAAATTTAGGAGGAAACTGTTCAAAGCCGAGTTTCATTTCACAAAGAACGATATCAGTTGTAATGTCTGTAAAATGATCATCGATAAAACAGCTTTCCATGCATTGTTGTGTGTTTGACACCCTTTAAACGCATGTAACTGTCCTCTAACAGAGCAGCACACTAGTTACTGAGGATTAATATGTTATAATAGCATTAGCTTGACACAGGCAGGCTGAGCTTTTTTATTTTCATTGAAAAATCCCAAATTTAAATGACTGCTGTTTTAGGTGATAGACAGACTTGTAGGATAATAAAAAATGAAATTGATGCTGAAAAACTATTCAAAAAATTGACAGAAATGGTAGGAGATTGCTTAAGAATCAGAATGAAGAGCAGTACAGATATCAGAATCAGAAATACTTTATTGATCCCCGATTGCCTTTTGTTACAGATGCTCCCATTCAGAGTCTTAAAGAAGTAGGAAGTACAAATATATCAATATATCAATAAAATTAAAGCATAAGTACTAATGCAAAATAGAATATCTCTAGACACCAAAATATAAATATAAATGTAAATGCACATTTGTTCTGTATCTACAAAAAAAAAATCTTATTGATACAACATTAGTATCAATAATATTTTATCAGTTTCACACCTCAGTGATCATTATGTTAAATTGCATAGCCTGAGCTCTGAGGTGCGACTGATCCCTCTGCAGCTGAGTTAACTGTAGTGTTGTGGTTTGAAAGACAAGCCTTTAAACAGGATAGTCCTGGTTTGAGCTGCCATTGCAGCAGTCTCACTCACACACACACACACACACACACACACACACACACACACACACATACCCAGAGTGCTGAGGCTCATCACTGAAGCCCTCTGTGCTCCAGGCTGTTGCTCTGCAGCTGAGCCCGACCTCTGACCTCTCTGAGAAAGTAGAAAAGAAAACAGGAATCTCTACCTTCATAGCTCAGGAGATCAAACAAGCCACCTGAGGCCACAGACCATCCCAACATGAACGCTGAACGCTGTCTGGATATTTGTTTCTATCTGGAGGAAAACAATTTGGTGTTTATTCACAGTCATAAAAACAGACTGTTTGTTACTGCAGCCTGTTTTTTTCTTCACAGACTCATGTATAAAACAACAGCTTCTCAGGCTGATTGTGGGCAATAAAACCAGCTTCTCTTTCCTCTCTACCTGCCACCTTTCAGGCAACCAGCCTTCATGTGAAAGTCAGTCTGTTCATTAAATTAAGCTGTTACTTTGCTGCAGGGAAGCACTGTTACGCTTATTAAAACCTGACTTGCATCTGAAACATTTATGTCCGTTTCTTGTGAGTCAGGAAACAGGAACAGTGAGAGCTATTAAAACGCTCAGTAGGTCCAGTTAAAAATGTAGTAAATTTCCATCTTACAACCTGATAAGATTCAGTAAGAAGTTGACTGACATTCAGAAGGTGATTTGTGCCTCGGACTGAATCGTCATCGAAGCGTGAGGATGTTCTCGGTGAAATTAACGGTATAAATTGTGAATTAAGGACGGATGACTTGAGCTGAAAGTTCTGACACTGAAAGACAAAAAAGAAAAGCGAGTTCCAGCGGCAGACCCGTGTCATTCAGACAAACTCATAATGGACCGACTAATTACCACAATAAAGTGTGACGGCTTAATACACAACCTGCCCCGGGACACGATGGATTACAAGCCACGTTTAATTGAGTCCCTTGTATTTTACGACAAGGTATTTAGTATTAAATGTGAAATACACTCCAGCTTAACTTGGTATTTAGGGGAAGTGGCTGTTTTAGATTTCAGTAATATTAATGAAACTGAACTTGTGATTGGTTTCATTATGTGACAATCGCTTGTTTATTGCACAGATGATGTAAATCCACCGTTGTTGAGTCACAGTCACAGTGCTGGTTCTACTTTAGTATTATACAAATTATTTGTTGTTTGACTTTTCAGTGCGTAAAATTGGAGCTGCAGCTAATCATTTTTTATATTATCGACGGATCTGCTAATTGATTTCTCAATTAATTCATCACACAGTGGTTTAAAAAAACATTATAATTACCAAGAACCCAAAGTGAATTCTTCAGATTTCTTATTTGGTTTAACCAGCAGTTCAAACCCCGAAGATAATTGGTTATTTTTTAATTAACAAGACGGGTTTATTTTAAAAAAAAGAGCTGATTTTATTATCTCAGAGCGCTTGTTTTACAGTGAGTTTAATCTGAAGTTTTATTATGTTCAGTTCTGCTGCTGCTGCCACTCGAGATGTCGAAGCTGTTTGACTGTTTTAAGTGTTCGTCTTAAAGTCGTCTCATCGAGCAGATGTGAGTGACAGCTGCCCATGTTGGTTAAAATACACACCACACTGCTTTGACTTAAAGACAGTCTGTTCCAGTTTTCATGGCTGTCAAAACTGTATCTGATGTAGCTCAAACAACATAAATCCAGTGTAATATCAAGACTAACTGATCCCGTATCAGATCCGTGCAACAGTTAATAATTTATCGTCAATACAGATAAAAGTAAACTGGTGTTTTGAGGCTGAGCTGGAACGTGTGTGTGTGTGTTTGAAGGAATGTGTTTATATCTGTAAAATCAACCACTTGGACGTCTAAAACTTTCATCTGGTGGAAGTTTTTATCTGTTGAATTTCCAGTCAGTTCATTTTTAACACATATTGGCCCAAACTGCGCTCTCCGGATTAATTTTCTCTGGTCATAGCTGGTTTTCTGCCAAACGTCGGCAGTTAACGTTGATCAAAAAAAAAAAAAAAAGCACAGCAGAGCGCCACATCGGCCCCCACACCCATGAAGAGTTTTGGATCAATACTGTTATGTCTCGTACTCCTGACCCCGAGGGGTTAGAGACCGCATGTTCTGCATGTAAGAGGGATAAAGGCCGGGCTGCTTTGAGGGAAAATCAATACAGATTACAGATCATGACGCGCAGACACATCACCGGGGATTTGCTTTGAACTGAGGCTTCTGAATGATGCACAGGGGAACAGAAACTTTCATCACTCCCATTTTAAAGGGAGCATATGCTGAAAATTTTATGACTGCTAATCTGCAAAAGTCACTTTGCAGAAATATATTAGGTTATTGAGTTTTATATTGAAATTGTAATTATTAAAGGCACATTAAATGTGACAGTTTGCATGTTACTCACTTTCATTCATCAAAGGCAGCGCGGTGCTGAGATTTCCCGCGACACTTTTCCCTTGATCCTTTGAGCTTGAGAAATAGCCGAAATATTCCACACAGCATCCAGTCCTGCAGAACCTGCAGCAATCTTGGAGGAATGTGCCTTTAATGACACACCTTGAGCACATCATTAATGGATGGTGGCAGTTATAGTCTCTTTTATGTTTAGCCACTTACTGAAGAAGGAAAATGCACAGCCCACACACTCCAATGTGCTGCCAGTAAGCTGTAGGTGTGCAGTGATTCATCAGGTTGTACACACAGTATATGTGACTCTAATACTGTAATACACACTGCATCAGTTACTCCATTGATGTGGATCCAGTTGCGTCTGTTCAAAGCAACAGAAGCATATAATCTAGTCTGATGTATTGACAGTCGTCCCTGTGTCTTTTCCCTCTGCCTCTGTTTATTTATTGTGCTGTATTTGCTGTGTTCATTTGTTCCTGTGTTTAGAGAGGAAATTTACTTTGTAATGGCTGAGTGTTTGTTTTTCTTCCTCGGCATTACTGATGAGACAGTGCATTCTGGGACAGTCAATACTGTTAACCAAGAAAGATGAGAGCTAACATTGATTCTTTGGAGTTTTAAATATGAAACATGATGTGCTGCAGCAGATTTAACTGGTGTTTTATTTAAAAAAAATGGAACTGCATTGAATTCCTAATGACATCCAAGGATGATATGAAGGTTATTGATTCAACACTGGAAAAATAACTCCTGTGTGGATGTTTCATTGTGATGTGTTTAAGTGTTTTATTTTTCCTGCAGTGCTGGCCCAAAAGGAGACAACATCTATGAGTGGAGGTCAACCATCCTGGGACCACCAGGCTCCGTGTACGAAGGAGGCGTCTTCTTCCTGGACATTGCCTTTACACCAGACTACCCCTTCAAACCCCCCAAGGTACCGATATAAGCACCACATGTCTGTAAGGCTACAGAGTTAAAGCTGTGCATCCTGTCATGGATCTAAAACAACAACAAGGCAAAGTGATTGAAAATCTGAGACGTTAAATAAAAATCTGCATTTGGCAACTTCTCATGTTGAGACCAGAAATTTCTGCTCAGTAAAAAAATCAACTAAATGACCCAGAAAACCTTTAACCTGACATTTCTGACTCACAACATAAGTGAAAGTAGTGATCTGACATCAGGGAATATTTTACACTTACTGTATTTTTATTGTTTTTTTCTGTTTTTTTGACAGCTTTGACAATTTTACTGAGAGAACAATATTTGTGTTTTTTCAATATTGTTGTCAAATCTTATGTAAACTGACAATAACCTGTCTTGTATCCTTCAGTCTCTCCAGATTCTTGTCTTTCAGTCAGTTTTGCTTAAAACATGTAAAAAAATAAATATCACAAGGCATCTAAAACAATTAAAAACAACAAATAATGCACAAAACACTTAAACTTAGCTTCTGTAAGATGATTTGCACTTAATTATTAGTTATAGTGAATGAATTTGTCTGAAGTGTCTGAGTGTTTACTGTGTTTTCAGTGAGATGCAGCTTCACCTGCTCTGATATGCAAACACACATCAACACACACAGTCAGAGTCCATCATAGTGACGTCAACAATACAGGATTTTCAGGAAAACCTTTTTCCTGCAGTTTAGGGACAGATTTACATTTTTGAGTAGCACTAATTATCCCAACTATGTGAACAGTATTTAGAAGTTAAGAATGTTGTTGGTCCTGATTTTTGGGAAAACCAGCTCTGTTTAACAAAAGTCTTGGTAAACACTTTTAGTCTCTGTTGTCTTGATCATTTAAATCCACTGCAGACATTTACAAGATGTCACGTAAAGTCACTTATCAGACATCAGTTCAGTCTCTTTGTGTTGATAGTTGATGCTTTTCGTTTTCTCCTTCCTGCTAAAAGGTCACTTAGGTTTTTCAACTCACTCGTGCTTTGTCTGTATGTGATTGGTCCGCTGTGTAATTGGTTCAATGTACAGTATTTTCCACGGTCTGCACACATGAGTAGCTGGATAAAAGTTTGTTTGTTTGTCCCCACAGGAATTTATGGACCAATTACATTGCTTTGTACAACAAATACGGTCTAATTGTTTGTACCAAAAATAACAACAAGTGGATGGAAAAACAACCAGTCGAGATAATGAAAAAAAACAACACAAGGACGCATTCCACCATGTTTTTGTGTTGCGGTATTTCTTTCTGCTGTTTGTTCTAAGCTGGAACAAATTCTCAGATATTTCTTTATATATTTTTTGATAGAATTCATGTGTGTGTGTGTGTGTGTGTGTGAGAGTGAATGGGATGTTTGATTTTCTGTGTAAATGTCAGCAGGAAATAGTCTTGTGTAGTTAAAAGGACAAAGGTAAAGCAAAGAATCAAAAGATATGTTTTGCTGCTTTTGTTTTAGAGTGCTTCTGCACCTGTGATGCTTCATGTTCTGCAGACTCACACTTACATGTGGAAACATCACATTTTCAGTTAAGACTTCCCACACTTCAGTCGTTTCAAAATAGTTGTGTTTCAGTTTCATCAGGGTGTTTTCTGTAAATCAGTCGGTTGCTTTCACTGCTGGTCAACCGACTTTACCTTCCTGAGAAGTTCCTAATTCTCTGTAATTTTTTGTGGAAGTTCAAGTCTCGGCTGAAAAGTGTTTCCTGGCATGTAGAAGTACCTTTTTTCAGCCAGCAGAGGGCTTACATCTCCCGTCAAATAACAGTGTTTTGCAGAGACCTTGACTGAAGGTTTATTGCTGTAGGTCTGAGTTAAGTGTGTCTGTGTTATTGAGCGGCAGTCTAGTCGGGACTTGATCCATTTTAAATGCAGCACTTAAAAAAAACAACAGTTTATTATATTATATTAATTAATCTGTGACGTTTCAAGTAACAAATGTTGGTTTACGTGTTATAACTTAGAAGAGTTTGGTTTCTATTGTGTAGAAATATTCATGTTTAAAGGTGCAAGCATACAAATCCTCCTTAATACTGCTAGAATATCTAATCTAACATCAGACATCATGTTTTAGGAGCTCCGTCTGTTTTTAATGTAATGTCACGTTCGATTATGTGGATAAAAATTAGAAGGAAAGGACCGTAAACTGCACTGTTTCTGTGTCTGCAGGTCACATTTCGTACGAGGATCTATCACTGCAACATCAACAGTCAGGGTGTGATCTGTCTGGACATCCTGAAGGACAACTGGAGCCCCGCCCTCACCATCTCCAAGGTGCTGCTGTCCATCTGCTCCCTGCTCACAGACTGTAACCCAGGTAAGACTGAGTGACGAGCCTGGCGATGAAGGCTCAGTAGTTAGAGCATCATCACAGCGACTGAACTGTTGAATCAAAGATGTTTTAAAAGAGCCGGCTGATGAGCTGTTAGTGGTTGTTGTGTTATGTTTTTGGGCGTGCTGCAACAAGCTGCAAACCCCAAAGTTTCACTCTGCTTTTCTGACTTTGATTTAAATTAACAGCCTGTTTGCAGCAGGAAATGATGGCAGCCATGTTGTAAAGGGAAACCCATTTCAGTTTTATACCCAGCTGGCTGTTTATCCGTCTTTCTGTCTGTAAATACATGCTATTCTCATGAATGCAACATCCCACGAAAGCCTTTAGGGAATTTCTGTAAATTTGGCAAAAACATTCACTTGGACTGAAGGAGGAACTGATTAGGATGTCGTGGTCAAAGGTCGAGATCACCATGACCTCACAAAACGTGTTTTTCGTGCCTCCACACCAGCAACAGCTGTGACTGGAGGCTTTATGTTTTCAAGATATCCGTCCGTCTGTCCTCATGAATGCAGTTTCAGAGAGAATTTCTTCAAATTTGGCACAAACATTCCCTTTGAGTCGAGGATGATTGGAATTTGGTGGTCAAAGGTCAAGGTGACTGTGACCTACAAAACATGTTTTGGCCATGTGACGAGGCTCTGTATCAGCCCTGCACGTTTCTCACTGGAAACAATTCACTTGAGTCACTCATCAACATATTGATAACATCCATGTGATGACCTCCATTTCACCAAAACAACCTACTTAACAGCTTTTTATTATATCTGGTGTTTTTGCACGAGTGGTAGATTCAAACACCTGCAATGTTGTGATTATAGTCTCATTTTTAAAGAAAAAAATGGATACAAGTGTCAAATAGACAGAGATGACATTATATATCTTAAAGGTCAGAGGTCAACTTCCTCTGACATTACAATGCTACCAAATCCTTTTTTTGGCCCGTGTTTGTACCAGAACTGATAACAGAACTGAACAGGTGACTGCTGACCTCAAGCTTTAGGATTTTGTGTCGTTGCACAGTGAGACAAATCTGTTCAATACAACACAATACAATATACTTTTATATTGTTCTACTGGCATATTGTTTTATATTGTTTGTATTGTTGTTCATCACTTCTCTGTAAAAATAATGTCTAAGTAAGGACGGCATGTATCCTTTTAAAAATTATTCACGAGAATCGAAGGTGTAAATGTAGTTTTAACCTCAGAGCGCCAAAAAGTTCACTTATTACTTTTTATTAAACTCTTTTAACATCCTCACCACATATATTGAATGAGTGTAGACGGTCGTGAATGTAACCTGCAACCTGACAGGTTGGAAAAGACAAACTGTCACGTTTTAATATTAATTTGTGTTCCTGCGATCTGCAAAACCTGCTGAATCCACGATTTGCTCGTCCTGCTTCTCGTGTGATGTTATGTTTATGTCCACAATGAGAAACAGGATACAGAGAGAAAAAAACTTTTATTACTCAGTTATATTTTCAGAAATGTGATTTGAATCACTTTTAAAATTTAATTTTATAGCTAACCAAAAACAGTAATTTCCCATGGTATTTTGAATCATCGGGAGTCTGAATAAATGCTAGTAAATGCCATAACCTCGACAGGAAACCACAGCATCTGGACATCTGACTCTGTTTTATCAATGTGCTTTTCTCGTAAGAGCAAAAGATGACAGGAATTCACCTTACACTTCTGACCACAGATTAAAAAAAAGATAAGAATTCTTGTTTTACCTCAGGCAACGCACTTTATTCGCTTTGATGTCTGAGTGCTGGTTTATTTGATAAGTGGTCACCTGATTCCTCTCATGCTCAGATATTTTACACTGTGTAATTTAAAGGAAATAAACCTTCCAAACTGTAAAAGTAATTGTTCGAATACTGTCTTTAAACGCGTGGAATCACATTAAAATATATGAAAAACATCTTGGCCTAAGGAGACAAAAGTGATGACTTATTTCTGTTATGCTCCTAAAATAATTTCTTTTTTATAAACAAAAAGAAATTGTAAAAGCTAGAAAAATGCCAGAAAGCCTTTTAGTGTCATCTTAGTCTCTGTTTATCATTATTTTATAAAAAATGTGCGGTTAAACTGAACATACAACCTATTTTTTCACTCAGCTGATCCCCTGGTGGGAAGCATCGCCACCCAGTACACGACTAACAGAGCAGAACATGACCGAACAGCCAAACAGTGGACAAAGCGATACGCCACATAAAGCCACGGAGGACGACGGCGAGAGGAGGAGGAGGAGGAGGAGGGGTGGGGGGCTCCGGGTGGTTTGTGTTGGGGGGTTATTTGTATCTCAGATTTTTAGTACATTATTGTCTGGTATATTTTTTGCTTCCTGATTAAGTTATCTCTGCAAATATGGTAATAAAGGAACACAATGGAAAGGAAGTCAGTTCTGCCTCTGTTTTCTTTTTACATTGTTTTGTTTGAAGAGAGGCTGTCACACACAGACCTGCTGGACAAATTACCATTTGTTATCCATATCTGTTACTTTTCAGAAAGAATATGATGTTTTTAACAAGTTCATTGATTATTTAACACTCTTTTTTTAGCATTATCAGTACAGAATCAAAAAATGGCTGCAAAGAACTAAAATATAAGTACTACTAGTCAGATACTTGTATGTGTTCACCAAAGTTAAATCAGTTGTCAGTGTTAGTTTCTTAGATTTGTCAGCTACTGTGGCACCTGTGAGAGGAAGTGAAAACAGGTCGTGGGTGACGATACAGTAAAACAAAGTTTTAATTATTAAAAAATGTCTTGATAGGGAAGTGAAAAAATGTTTTAAAGGAAATCCTGTTGATTGCGTGCTATATATAGAAGGGAAAGTACAAAGAGATGGACTGAAGCAAGAATAATGTGAAATATCGCAAGATTTATCCTTTAAATGGCAGAATTTAATTTTCCTTTTACTTGACTGACTTAAAGTTTCCTGTTTTTTTTAAAGAGACCTGAGCAAAAGAGCAGCATAAAAACATGTTGCAACAGAAACAAACAAACAGTGACAAACCTGAGGATGTATTTAAACACTTCCCCGCTTCTAAGTCAAATATTAAGACTTTAAAACTGCCTCTCATTGTTCAGCTCTTAAAAAAACGTGATGTCTGAGCTCTTCAGGATATTTTGTCCTGCCAAGAGTGAATCATCCCACTGAGGCCTGAACTCTGGTCAGACAGCTGAATCTGCCTCATAAACACACTCTCTCACATGGTTTTTTGACTCAAAAAAAAGTATCTTTGGCTCCTTTTTAATAAATTTTCTGTGACATAGTCTTTTCCAAAACCCCAATACTTTATTTTTAAGAACAGAAGTGGCCAGAGTCAAAAGATGACTTATAAGTGTGATACTGAATCCTGATTTTGATCAAACTAACTGTTTCGACCAGTTATTGTGAATAAATGATGATCAATGTCTCTTTTTACTGACAGCATTTAGCTTAGATGTGAGATTTACAGCAGCAGAGAGAGAAGAGAGTGTTTTATGATACAGTAAACACGAGAAAAACACTGCAATTAAATTGATTTTAAAAGAAGTTAATGTCAAGTACATGCTTGTCAGGCTATTGGCTGCCTATTGTACTAAAAGCAGGTCAGGGTAAAATGCTTGTGGTTAGCCTCGTTCTGACTGCACTGTGGTTTCCTATGCGATGCAGTTAGTAGAGTTATGAGTACTTGCAAGTCAGAAGATGTAGATTATAAAACGAGGCTGATCTTCGTAAATGTCAAACATGATTAAAGCCTTTCGAGTGGTTTTAATATCAAAATACTTCAAATTTTTTTTCTCCCAGTAAAACACAGAAAGATTCTCAAAAAATTTCCAAGCAAATGTGATTTAGGACGGTTATTCAAAGCATTTATTATAGACAAAGACTGTCTTATTAGAGCAACAGATGAGGAGATGTTCAAAAAATATCTTCTTCTCAGCTCAGTTTAACCAAAGTACGTTGACACCTGTGTGTGTTTTTTATCTGCAAATCATCATATCATGACTGCTGGGTTAATTGGGGGACTTCCATGGGGTTCAACCGAATGACAAATACAATTTCACTTTCGCCTCACTTCTACGAAATAAGTCTAAAGACCAGTTGTAGAAATATTTTTGTTTTCCTACTAACGGATGTCCTGTAGGTCCGTGGGTGTCATCTGTAGACTTATGAGAATCCACCTCCCTCTCTGATTGGTTAAAGTGAGAAGTCAAACACAGTAACACAACACAGTCATTTCAGTCTGCACGCAGTCAAAGTAAGAGGGCTGTTTGAGTTTTATTTCTTTTTTTTTTATTTATAATGGAAATAATTGGTTATGCTCGCTCATGTTGAATCACTCGGAAATGTTAGGATGTATGTTTTTATGCATAAGTCAATAAAAGTGGGATAAAAATGTAGCTTAAGTGGTTGTAAATGAAAAATAAACATGTGGTAACCAAAGTCAACAGCCTGAGATAAGAAAATGCTACACTAGGGCTGCACTGATAAGGTTTCACATGCCATCACCAGCTTTTTATATTTGTCCACACTAAACATGCAATAATGACATGCATGTTTCTGTGCAAATGTGGAGGAAGAGCAGTATAAACCTTCCTGTGGACAAAGCGTTCTTTGAGTCGGTTTTATTTTATTGTGAGTTTGCAAGTTTAAAGTAAAATATAATACATAAACACCCCATAAAGCTTGTTAACTGATTTAGTTTCGCCTGTCATAAAACATAACTTGACAGTGGCCACATTTACAGCATAACGGAGTTAATAGTATGAGTCAAAAGAGGGCGTTGTTAAATGTCATTTTTGAGGTTTTGCGATAATGTGACGGACTGCATGTATTATTTATGGGATACACAAAACATGAACACATACGTAAAAACAGTAACAGCAATTTGAATCTTTAGTTACGCTGAAATTTGTTTTTTGTGTCTAAAGTTAAGTATGAAGCCACATACACACAGATAGAAATGCTGGATTAACATCAAAACATATACAGTTTATACAATTGCATGCAAATTCATATGCATACATGCATGATCATTGTGTAGGAGAACTTAATATGTGTTTTAATGGCCTATTTGAGTACTGTTAGAGTAAAAAAATGTGTAATTTTGAACTGAGATTATACAGTTTGAATAAATACATGACTTATAAGTACATTTGTTCATAATACTCTGGATAAATGTACAAATTCAGTCTCAATCCTGCACCTGTAGCACATGTACTTCCTATAAACTACTGCTGTTTGTGTTATTTTAAAAAGCTAAGTACGCGTCTCCTGCAGCTTGGCAGCATTTAAATACTTTTAAAAAACAGCAACGTAATCAACAAAAACACAGCGAGAAGACTACAGGACGGGACGCACGCGGCATGTCCACACTTTCCTCGGGCTTCACCCTTCACGTTGTGCTGTGCAACGTGACCGCTCTGTTACCATTCCTCGGTTACGTCGTTAGAACGCGCTTGGCTCCGCCCCTTCTGTGCACTGAAAGTGTGTCACTGGGTTAAAGTGGCTCGAGCGGCCGGGCGTAGGGGCGTGGCCGACAAATGGGTCACATGGGCGAGCCCACTATTGAGAACATTTAGTTCTCTTGACTTAACCGCAGTCACACACACACAAGGAGGGAGTCCCGCCGACTCGGACCTACCAGTTCGACTTTTTTCTCAGTCAAAGTTGCTTGTTTTTCCCGGAGAGAAGAGTCTTAATATGAGCTTCAGTTTCGTGCAACTTAAACTAGCTCACGATTGCCAAGTTTAATCTCCGTTGTTGGTTTTTTTGTTGTTGTTGCGACTGTGGCAGAAGTCGTGACAGTTTTTTAGTTTTTTTTACTTAAAAGTCAGTCCTTAATTTCTTCGATCGGAGATGCCTGAGGACGTCGGAACAGCCAAACCTGGTAAGAAAATAATCTTTTAAATGTTGTTGGTCTTAAAAAGTGGAAGGATTGCACGGTTGCTATGTTTTCATTGCATGCACTGAGCAGAGATTTTGACATTTGCTGCAGTGACCGACTTAAAATTTGTCCTCTAAATAAGTCTACTTCATCCTTAAAACCAATTTAAAACATTATCATATCAAGTTTTACAGTTCCTGTCTTCGGTATGTTGCTTGAGGAGAGTGACACAATTAAATGTAATCGAGTTAAAATAATGCTATAAAACTGTATTTGTGGCTTAAAATTCGTGAAAGCATCATATTGATTATAAATGAATAGATCTAGAAAAAAGGTAAGTATTTTTTTTAAGAGCTGATCGTAAATGAATGGTGACCTGATACTGAACGTCTCGGTGTTTTTTCCGTCCCTCTGGTGCAGGAACATCAGCCTTAACTGTGTCAGTCCACAAACATATATTTTTAGAAATTATTTCCCTAAGTTGTCGTGTGTTAAAACTGTATTTTAATCGTGTTACCGTGTTTTTTATATATAAATGAGGTTAGGAGTGCCAGTGCGGCGCTGCGTCAATGCTACATTTACATTTGACACAACAACAGTGTTTATCTTCCCCGGTCTCGCTCACATGGACAGCGTAACCTAGCCATGTGCCTCTGTGTACACGCTCTCCTGGAACACTTCTCTGATTGGTCGAGAGGCGTTCCATTCCTCAAGCATGCTTGAACGGGTCCTCTCCTCTGATTGGTCGGAGCGAAGCCCGTGACGCAGTACGTTGCATAATCCGCGCTGTACACAGCAGTGCCGGCGCGAGGCTCTGCTGCGAGGTACACGTGAGTTCGAGGGAGACAGCAGCTACTGACCTAGTTTTTTTTTTTCCTCCTTCCTGCTCGCGCTCCGCTTTCACAGACATTCATGACAGGTCCACGTGTGGGTGGGCCGTGAAAGAGAACAGTCATGGTCGGGGTTAGGTAATCATGTGCTGTTGCCTGTAAATCCACAGTGTATTCGAGTAAATACGGTAAAAAAAAAAAAAAAGAAGAAAAAAACATTGAAACTTTTTTCGCATGAATATTCCAGCAAAGATACACAGATGTTTGGTGTACTTTTCTTTCTTTCTTTTTTTTTTTTTTTAAATGGAAATTGACTCAGCGTGTTTTCTATTTTAAAAACTGCACCGCCCTACTTTAAAGTGACTCATTTTAACGCATTACACTGGAACAGTTTTACTGTCACAGTTTGCTGCCTTGCCAAAAGGCACTTAGATAGAAATAAAAAATAATTTAAAAAAAAGTGTTGTGAAATAAATTTGATGTAATTTTACAACGAACGCTTGTGACTCTTAAAACTACCTCATTCATCACTCGGTGCTTCTCATTGTTTTAATTTTTAAAAGCACTTCCTCATTGTCATTTAAAGGCTGCATGCTGCTTCTGGTGGAGTTATTGATCCACCAACTCATTAATTTCTGCCAGCCCCTTTCTGGCGAAACATGTCATTACATAACCAAGTGGTAGATGCTTTCCCTTTGCATTCTTTTGTTCCTTCAGCTGTTATGCTGCCCTAGTGCTTCAGTGACCCTGTCTGGTGGTAACACACTCCCATAGCATCCCAGGCATGTTATGTAACATGTTATCCAACCAGCAAGCACTGGAGGTGATAAAGCAGGTCAATCACAGCAGCGCACAAACCAACCAGGAAGCGAAGACAAAGGCGTGTTAGAGCCACCTGTTGCTACTGTACCGTCAAGAGTTTTTAATTTGGAATATTCTCCTTTTTTAATTTTTCGCTTTTATTATTATTATTACAGTCGAAACTTACATCATAATATTCAGTCAATAAAAAAAGTCTACAAAAAGGGGTTTTGCATATACAGTGTATGCAACTGCACCATTAGCCATTAAAGTGAAGAAGAAGCTTTCTCTTTCTCTAACACATCACTGTCCCTCTCCTCACAGGCGGGGTCATCGCCTACATTTCCTCAGGCTCTGCCTCCAGCCCAGAGTCCTGCATGAGCAGCAGCCCCAGCAGCAGCAGCGGCTACCTGTCAACCTCACCAACCCCTTCCCGCCCCTCGCTGCCCAGCCGGGCCGTGGGCATGGTGGTGGATATCTCTCCACCTGGAAAGAACCAGCGCAGTCACGGTGCAGAGAAGACCGGGCGCTCGTCAACATCTGCCAAGAGCAGCATTACCAGTAAGCTAAACATCCAAATCTTCACATTATTGAAACATTATGGTATTTAAGAAGGTTTTGCATATTTAATTTGGTGCACATTATTCACCTCCTATTGTTGTTTTCGTGCAGAAATCAATGGAATGGTGCTGTTGTGCAAGGTGTGCGGTGATGTGGCCTCTGGTTTCCATTACGGCGTCCATGCCTGCGAGGGCTGCAAGGTGAGACAAGTTCCTGCGATGAGAGGTTTTCCTCTCTGCTGGTTTGATTAAAAGTCTCTTCCTGACTGCACATGCACCCATGACTAACACTTCTCATGGGGTTCTTGTTCCATAGGGCTTCTTCAGGCGAAGCATCCAGCAGAACATCCAGTACAAGAAGTGTCTTAAGATGGAAAACTGCACCATCATGAGGATCAACAGGAACCGCTGCCAGCAGTGTCGGTTCAAGAAGTGTCTGGCTGTCGGCATGTCCAGAGATGGTGAGCAGGGCGTTATTCCACATAGAGCTGTTTTTTCTTTGGTTCTCCTTGTTTGGTGTTGTTGATCTGAACGTGATCTAATAGCTGTCGATTTCCTCTCTCAGCTGTCAGATTCGGTCGCATCCCAAAGCGGGAAAAGCAGAGGATGCTGCTGGAGATGCAGAACGCCATGAACAACATGATGAGCAACAACAGCCAGCTGCACAGCATGCTGCACGGCCACCAGAGCCCCTCGCTGCCCATGGAGGCCATAAACAGCGACGCCAGCTCCATATCCTCCTCTTCCTCCTCTTCTGCTTCCAACTCCCCATCGTGCTCCAACCCCTCCTCCCCACAATGCAACCAGGATTCAGAGTCGGTGGTTTCCATGGACACCAACTCCAGCTCTGCCTCCTCCTGCGCGTCGGACAGCGGCGAGGACGAGGCCGTCGTCACGGTGAGCAGGCAGCACCAAGATGCCTTCACGTTCAGCCAGCAGAGGTCACAGAGGCAGGGCCACGCCTCGCCCTCGCCGGTCGCCCCGGAGACGGGTTGCGAAAGCCGCATGGAGGAGCAGCAGGAGAGATGGAACTCCTGGAACAACAACGTGGTCGTGGGGGGACACCAGCAAAGCTCTTACAGTAACAGCCAACACGTCACCAACACTGTTTACAGGGAGGAGAGGGGAGTTTACCAGCAACAGCCTCAGCATCAGCAGCTCAGCAGCGCCCCTAGCTGTGAACCATCAGAAGACAGCCAAAGACAACATGAATACAACACACAAACTGCCTCAAGTGGTTACAGTGGACCAACCAACGGTGTGAAGAACAGAGCACACCTGGTGAGAAACTGATCTTTTTCCAGCCTTGAAATTCATATTGATCTTTTTTAAAATAATAAAAACAGAGTTAGACATTTGATCTCCCTCCCTGACTGACCCTCTGCTGGTGTTTTCCCAGGTGTGTCCAATGAACACAACACCATACGTGGACCCCCGCAAGCCGAGCCAGGAGATCTGGGAGGAGTTCTCCATGAGCTTCACCCCCGCCGTGCGAGAGGTGGTCGACTTCGCCAAGAGGATCCCGGGCTTCCGCGACCTCCCTGAACACGACCAAGTCAGCCTGCTGAAAGCTGGAACTTTTGAGGTAAGAAGGCAAACGAACAAACAAACAAACATGAGCACGTCGTGTTATTTTGTGCTCACTTTGAAGTCGAACATGGCGTCCTCATCAAACAGCATGAATACAGGATCCACTGTGGCTTCCCCAAACACAGCACACTGGCAGCCGTGTGCGCTGGCTAATATTAACTCTGATATCAGCTAGAAAGAAACTGAAAGAGACTTTTTTAAGTTCTCTATATATGGGATTGAGACTGTGTAACAGTATGTTCTCTTGTGGGAACTTAGATAAACATTCTGTAGCTGTTTCTGCTCAGATTGTTCTGTGCAGGACTGAGTGTGTGATGCTTGAACACACAGTTATTATCATGTTCTGCTCCTGAAGCACGAACTCTAGATACTGTGAACCTTTGAGTGGAGTTTTATTCAGAATGACGCAAAAGGAAGTTCTGGATTAGCAACACGTCAGGAATTGAGCCATTCTGCATTTTAAAAGTTAAAGGGCAGAGAAGTTGTAAGAGAGAAACTTTCAGAATCAGTCGGATTCTTAAGTTTGTCATAAAATGTGTGATTCCCGTTTACCTGCACGAGTCAAACCTTAAATTAAAACTCCTCTCCTTCCCTCTCTTGTCTCCCAGGTGCTGATGGTCCGCTTCGCCTCTCTGTTTAACATGGTCGAGCGTACGGTGACCTTCCTGAGCGGAAAGCGCTACAGCCTCGACACGCTTCGGTCGTTGGGCGCCGGCGAGCTGCTCAACTCCATGTGCGAGTTCAGCGAGAAGCTGGCGGCGCTGCGGCTCGACTCGGACGAAATGAGCCTCTTCACTGCCGTGGTGCTCGTCTCAGCCGGTAAGAACGCTTCAGCCTGATTATTCTGTCGTTAAAAGACTTCAAATTAAGCCATGAGCTCCTAAAAAATGGCTTTTAGAACAAGTGTAAAGCCTTTTCTGTCCTCAAACATTAACCTTTTTCCTTTTTTGTCGTGGTTCAGATCGCTCGGGCATCCAGGACCTGAACGCAGTCGAGGCCCTGCAGGACAAACTGATCCGAGCGCTGCGAAACCTGGTGATGCAGAACCACGGCGAGGAGTCGTCCACCACCTTCACCAAGCTGCTGCTCAAGCTTCCCGAGCTGCGATCGCTCAACAATATGCACTCAGAAGAACTGCTCTCCTTCAAGGTTCACCCATGAAAGCTTCCTGAAAGGGGGGGGGGTACACCTGTGCCCCCCCACCTAATCCACACACCTCCACCAGGACCTGCCTCTTACTGCCCCCACGCCCTCTGTATTCGACCAACCCAGTTGTGTGTTTGTTTCTAGAATGTATTCAAAGTTCTTCTTTTTATTCTATTTTTGTTAAATAGACCATGTGGGGTCCGAAGAGAGAAGAATATAAAACTGTACTGTATTTATAGTCGAGACAGCTTATGCTTGTTGCACAGAAACACGCACAAAGTGTGCACGTGTGTCAGAGGTTCTTAGTTTTTGCAAAGTTGGCGGCGCTTTTCTATTTTCAGAGAAAGAAGAAAACTTAACTGGCTTTACAAAGCGATGCAGAGCAGAAACCAACCAGTCGATCCGAAAGCCATTTAATTCCAAAGTGTTTTTCTCTGACGAGCGGCTGAATGTGAGAGACTATATAAACCTTATGTACCGCATGTTTGTTTGGTCCAATATTTTGACTGAAACACGTCAGCGAGAAAGGCAAGCTATCAGAAGACGTATCGAAGAATGTGTGACGATCGCTGCTAATGCATGGCTGTACTTATTGCGAACAATTATTACTTGGATCTTCTCCCCTTGCCTCAGAAAGCATCAGTTCTTTGTTTTTTTTTTTTGTGTATAGTTGTATTTTTTCTTTTCTTGTAATTTAATTTTGTTGTTTGTTTTTTTTTAAACTTGTATAAGTCCATGTCAGCTGCCTGCACATTGCCTGGTGATTTCTGGGGGAGTTGATGACGCAGTTTTCAGCAACACTACATTTCGTGTTCTGGAGCGAAATAAAAACCAAGTAACAGAGTCCACAAATACTGTGACGCAGCATCATTTAGAGACAACATGTGAACAGTCACGCCCGAGTGTTTTTTTTCTGTGTTTCCCCGCATTCTGGTTTTTATCTGGAGTTTGCTTTTTTTTGTTTGTTTGGGGGTTTTTTTTGTAAATCAAACCTTGTGTGCTGTCGGCACAGCACTGAATTGACGCTTGTTTTTGTTATCCATTTTGTTGAAATATCAGTTTCTTTTGACTGGCAACACTGCCATATGTAAATAACTATATAAATATATATAAATATATAAATATCTGATGAACATAGTATATAAATATGATATAGTATGAATAAATACAAGTGAGGAAAAAAATCTGTCTGGTCGGTGTTTTTATTGTCCAAGTCTTGAATTTAAAAAAAAGCTACTGAAAGATCAACATTAATGAGTGGAGAAGCAGTTGCTGTCGTTCACCACTAGGTGGAGCTATTTGACAACTTCTTTACATTTAAAAGGTGCCTTTGTCATGTTACAGTATTGGTTTGTCGTTGCACACTGTGGTGTCATATTGATCCACTGATCCACATAACTTCCAACACGTGCCGGCATCCATGTGAAACACTTTCAGTATTGAGTTCAGGTCATCTGACACGTTCAGCTGTGATAAGTTAGCTCTAACCATGGGTGGATAGATGGATCAATATGGGTGTAAATGGAAAAGGAGAGAGAGATTTAAGGTTTTTCTTGATATAAGGGGAAAAATAAGACCACAGTTAAAGACTTAACACTCATAAAACTTCTGGAGAATCTGCAAAATACACTCACATAGAAAAAAATACAGTATACACACAGCAGAAGGCCATTAAACTCTCCTGTAATGTATAGTGGATACACAAGAGTATATTAAAGGAGGGAGACAAGTGAATTATCTTGAATACAGATACATACATATACATATACAGACCCTCCACATTGGAAATTATGTTTGCAGCATCACATATGATCTTGACAGTGCAGAGAATGACAGATGTTAAACTAAGATGCAGTCTTTAACATTTTGAAACAGAAGTCAATCTACATGTACCTGCACATTTATGCTGTGAATGGACTTCCTGTTCACATAATCTGCTTCATTATGTGAGGGAGCCGTGATGGGGATGTGTGTGCCGTCTATACAGCCAATCATACTGGGAAATCCTAAAAGAAATTAAAATGACTAATCCCAGTCTGAGGTTGCATCCTGTGGAACTCCTCCTTGATGGCTCTGACAGGTTTATATCCGGGGAAAACGACAAATATTGGTAATAGCTGCCTTACTCGAGTGCTCTGCATCTCCAACATTGTGCAAAAAAACTCCCATTTGCAAAGAAACGCAGCGCAACACATAACATCTGCTGGGATGTGAGAGCATAATTATGGTTGGTAATGCTGCGAATGTAAGGACGGATCAGGTTTGTGTATGTAGATGATGGACTGTGACGCTCAAAAAGATAATTGTCTGGAAATGCTAGAACATCTACACACATGGACAAAAGTGTTAGTACCCTTCTGTTAAAGAAAGAAAAACCCACAATGGTCACTGAAATAACTCGAAACTGACAAAAATAATAATAAATAAAAATTTACTGAAAATCAGAGATTGCTTTTGAATTGTGGTTCAACAGAATCATTTTTAAAAAAACAAAATCATGAAACTGGCCTGGACAAAAATGATGGTACCCCTAGAAAAGATTGAAAGTGATTTGACCATAGTGACATTTTAAACTAAGGTGTGTCCTCTAATTAGCATCACAGGTGTCTTCAATCTTGTAATCAGTCAGTCTGCCTATTTAAAGGGTGGAAAGTCGTCACTGTGCTGTTTGGTATCATAAACTGAACATGGCCCACAGAAAGCTAAGGAGAGAGTTGTCTCAGGATATTAGAAAGAAAATTATAGACGAGCATGTTAAAGGTAAAGGCTATGAGACGATCTCCA
>JAQMCX010000056.1:3575173-3615192 GCA_029814765.1 Acanthurus leucopareius | reverse complement strand
TGTGGCTTCATTTTGAAAGACAAAGAGATGAAAAAGGAAAGTGCAACATATGTCATAAGCTAATTAGCTGCAAGACATTTTCTTAAAAGGTAAAGGAATAAAGTTACTTTTTTTAAATAAACAATTGACCTTCTATTTTTTTTTTTACTATTTTGGAATCGAAATAAGGGATCGTTGGGAACCGGAATCGATAAGCAGAATCGAAATTGGAATCGGATTCATAAAAATCCCAACGATACCCATCCCGAGTAGGAAGTGTAGGACTATGTTAAAAAAAGTGCTTTGTTTTCCAAAATGAATTCCTACCTTGGGCAACAACCTTATTAACCACCCCTTATATATTACTGATATAGAATGGATAAAAGTTCATTAGATTAGTCACATTTTAGTTATTCACAACACGTAATGCTCGACTTTGTAATTTTAGGCTGCGTTTGTTCTGCTGCTAATTGTTCAGTTTTGCTAACACATTACACATATTTTGCTCATGGTTTATTAAAAAAAACTGTATAACTATTTCTTCCACTTCTATTAAGATGGAGTCACTGCCGACAACCAAACCGGTTACTACATTGTTGAGACATTAATGACTTGGACTGATGCTAAATCCTACTGTGAGGAACAGGGTTCAGTCCTGGCCACCGTCCCTAATAAAACAGCTAACTACATCATTCAAGAGAAGCTTGACAAGGAAAGTGAAGAAACTGTTATCATAGTTGAAAGAGATGTAGATTCAAGTGAAGAAGATGATGCTGAAGAAGCGTGGATTGGCCTCAGGAGACATAAGCTCTGGTACTGGTCAGATACTGGAGAAAGCTCCACATTTGTAAACTGGCAGCCTGAACAACCTGATAACCTAAGTGGAGGGGAAAGCTGCGCAGCTGCAGTGCTGGAAGATGGAAGATGGACTGATGAAAACTGCAGCACACCATTCCCTTTCTTCTGCTACGAAGGTATGAAACACTCAAACATTTCATTTGTGTTTAAGTTTCATATGCAAAGCTACCTCATTAAACATAGCATGATGATCCACTTACATGCCTCTGTCTTGTTATTCTGGATGTCACAGTGCAGGAAGTCCTGTGACATCTCTAATTCTTGATTTTCTCTGTGGCCTTTTACTGCTGCTGCTCGAAACTAGGGCTGCAATTCATGATTATTTCATGATTTGCCTATTATTAGCCTGTTAGCCTATGAGCCCAGTGTTATGTTATCAAATTTCCTGTCTTTATGACCAACAGTCAAAAGTCCAAAAATGTTAGATTTACCACCACATAACACAAAAAAACATATGCACATCCTCACAAATAATCAGAATCAGAATCAGAAATACTTTATTGATCCCCGAGGGGAAATTGCCTTTTGTTACAGATGCTCCCAATCAGAAGTCTTAAAGAAGTAGGAAGTATAAATATATCAATAAAATTTAAACATATGTACTAATGTAAAATAGAACATTAAAATATAAATATAAATGTACATTTGTTCTGTATCTACAAAATATAGAATATGGCAAATAGCAACTAGGAATGGAGTATATTTGGCATTATTTATTTTAAAAATTACTTAAATGATTAAGCCAATTTCGTAATTATTATGTTATTGATTCAAAATGTTTGCTAGTTATAACAGCACTCAGAAATTCATGGAAAACAGTGGTGAGGATGAAGATCCAGTCCAAGACAGATATTGAAGATGCCCTCCAAGCACACCTGCTGCTGCAGCAGGTAGTATGTGTGTATTGAAATGTGTGCGCGCATGTACATACTTTGCTCTCTGAGCAACACAGTTTCAGCTTTATACTACATTGTGAGGACATGTCTGCATTAAGAGGACATTAAGGTGGATCCCCACAACTTTAAATGACTATTTGAGGGGTAAATCAATTAGTTTTGAGGTAAAGGTTTGAATTGGATTCAGGTTAAGTTAGGGGCCAGGAATGCTTTTGTGGATGAGGGTCCTCACAAGGACCAAGAGACAAGTATGTGTGTTTGTGAATGAGTGCCCCTGAATTAAGGTCCTCAACATTTTCCACATTCATAAACAGTGGACATACATTCATATCATTATGTCTGTTTCATCTCAGCCTTCAGATAATCATATTTAAACAGCTTGCTTGATCCAAGAGCAGGACTCAGTCAACAGTAAACTAATTATAAAATATTAAAGACAATCTTAACAATCAGAACAGTCAGCAAGCAGGTTCATTAATCAAATAACTACACAAAAGTATTTCACAAGAGAATCAGCACTTAAACAGACGGTTGACAAACCTTTGCATCTCTTTAAATGATATTAACAGACAATTGTAATGTCATTGGGAAGGTTGATTTTGACTCAGAAACCAAATACTTAACAGCGTCATCGTCTCCTTCTTCAGGTGCATGCAATGTTTGCTGAAAAAGGAATGACTAACTTAACTCTCACTTGGAAAAAAACACCAGAGAAGCAGGCAGAGACAGAGAGCAGTGACCAGCTCGGGTATGCACAACAATACACAAGCACACACACACACACACACACACACTCACTCACACAAAATGGATCTTCTCAAAATGAAAAAATGCTTTTTGTCTTTTCCAGGCTAGATCCTTTTTTGCAATGTGAGAGCCACTTCTTCTACGGAGATGAACCATGATGACATTGTTCATACAGAGGAAGTTTGATGCATGTGTCCAACTAAGTTACTCAGGAAACACAGAAAATATGTTAATGTTCGTCCTCCTTTAAGTTATAGACCCAGAAACACAAAGCATCGACATGTACAACACATTTCTCAGGTAGTTTTAACACTAAATTAAGTGTTGCGACTGCAGTGAAAAGATTTCAGTTTTTCATACCTTTAGATGGCAGCATGTTTGAGTGATATAGTAAATTTAAATGATTATATAAACTCAGAAACATTTCGTTTCCTTTTAATATCACCAATAAATCTGAATGTTGTTATCCTTTTTCAGTATCTTGCACTGCTTTTTTTGGATGTTCTCATAATGCTGTAGTTGTGTGGTATTTAAGTAATTACATAAAACTGACAATAAATTCATGCATCATAAATAATAGATTAACTTAAGAATAAGTCTGGTAATATTCCATATTTTTCTATTTGTCAGAAAATCTCCTTAAAAGACGATAAACAACATTTAAATGAATCGATGCCACTAACAAGTCTGTGTATCCAACCCCTGTCTTTCCTACGTCTTCTTCTTCATCTTCTATGGAGCTTTGTTGTTGTTCAAAAGCACAACAATGAATCACACTGTTGCTATGGCTGACGTGTCACTGTAGTATTTTACACATTGTGAAGCCTCACCCAGAGTCTCTGATGCTTTCCAGGAAACATGAGCAGGCAGTTATGCTCACATGGGAGGGTCTTCAGCTGACTGAGCTCACCTGGGCTCTTAGGTTATATAAACCAGCTCGTGTTCACTCTGCTTCTCCACTCTACTCCACGTGTTTTCCCACTCCTCCTTCATGTTAACAAAGGCGATGACAGAACAACAAACCACACTTCTCTCTGCCAGCACATCAACAATGCAAACAGAGTTTCTCACTGTTTTCACCCTGGACAGAGTTTTCCCCAAAGATCCATTTTCAGTGACCTAAAACTGTGTTTGTGTAACATAATCATTTTGTTTGAAGAAGTGCAGCTCACAGTGTTCACGTCTGAGCCTGAGGGAACTCACATTAGCAGGATCTACACATTAAAACACCTTCTATAATATGACTTATCCAAACCTCAGTGGGAGGATTAACCTGAAGGCAAATGCAGCGGAGACAGTACCGATCCATTTACATTTTATTTTACTGGTTTGAATAAGAAATCAGCCTAAAAGATTTGTTTGCTCACTTCCTGTTTATTAGTGTCAGAATTAAATATTCAAGAAAATTACACGAGTGTTAAGTTTTGGTGCCCAGATAATGTCAGTACGCCTGGAAATCTGATCTGCATAAAACTGCAGGTTCCTGCAGAATGTTAAATAAGCCTGACGAGTCAAAATCGAGTTATTGTTCCATCTCTGCATAACTCAGATGAAAAAACACACAACAGGAGAACAGAAACACAATTTTCAGACTGTATCTCTATCTGTATGAAATGTTGCATTTCCTGTGGGTTTTAAAACTCTCAGTCAATCAGAGGGCTGCTGCAGGACTTGAGTTACATGGCTTCACCTAAGAGCAGTGGTTGCTGGGTATCCTGACCATTCATCTCTCATCTTTTGTCTGTTTTAGTGAAGTTGACTAAGTGGCTTGTGATTAGATCCTTGAAACAGCTTCTTTGATGTCAATGGAGTCGTCAATTAACACAGAGAAGCACTCACTTTTTATGCCTTGTATCTAAAACAAACTCAGAGAAATCTTGACATCTCTTCAACTCAATTAAAACATCAGTTTGCAATGTATTTCATTGATTAGAGACTGTGCACTCATATCTTGCACTACACTCTTACTGGACTGTAATTTTTATTCTTGTTTTATCTATTTTATCTTCTATTTAATTCCCTCCTTTTTAATCATTCACCTTTTTATTTTGCCTTGTGTTGTCTTCCTTAATGTCTTGTGTCTTTGCAGAGTTACCTTGTTGTCCAGAGAAGCTTTGCAAATAAACTTGCCCACCAGTGGCCAAAAAAGCAGTTAAAACAGCTGTAAATAAATGTGCGAACACCTTATTGTTATGTAGGAAATGGAAAATGGAAGAAAAGGAGGACTTTTTAAATCAACCTTATTGTCTGCATGAGGTAGAATATTAATAATGTAACCAATCCCAACGAATGACTTTTACCAAAGTCACACTTTGCATATGAAAATAGTGTCGAGCACATCATGTCTCTCAGGAACTTAAAGCCAAATTTTACACTCACATGTGGAAAAGCTTAAAAGTTTTGAGGGATCTCATCCTCACAATAATATTAATAGCTGGATTATAAACTGGTAAGTACTTTCTGACATTTTCAGGATAACTATTTTAACAAGCTGTAAAATGATTTTTTAGCAAACATTCACTGCAGGAGAATAATTACCAAACTGTTTACTTTGCTAAGAGATGGCAGACAGTTAAAGCTACATATTTAACTGCTTTCGTTTTTCAATGTTTTTTTTTAAGTTGCTAATTTTAAAAAAGTTTTTGCATATTAAAGCAAAACTGTTGAAATCTGAAACCTTTTCTAATTCAGAATCTTGAAGCAAGACATCCAAAATAATTTTAAGTTATTTTAACAGCATTCCAGTGACTTTAATAGGAAGCAGGTCCTGAGTACATATCATAACAGAGATTAAAAGTTTTTTATGTTTCCTGTCAAAACAAATTTAATGCAGCTTTAATATTAAATTCTCTCTTCCTGTAAATGACTAAAATCATAATTACTCAGAATCAAATATGCAAAATGGTCTCTGAAATACAAAGTATACAATAACTATTTACCTATTAGGACTTCTGTCTTATCAAAATTATTCATTAATAGAGTTTGGTGACTTTATCCAACTTTCCCGCCTCTCCTGGTTCTAAGAAGAGCAAAAGTCCACATCAGCCAGAACACCTGGAAACATCTGGGATTTCTCATGTTTTATTTACAGATTTTTCTCTTTGTTTGCAGTTAAATTGGAGATGGATTGTTTTGTGACTCTGATTCTCCTCTTCTTCTTCGGTAAGGTCAAGGGTGTCAGCTCATAAATTTATGGATAAAATTTATTTATTTTTTTTAGTTTCATCACACTATTGTAAGCTTGTTAAGTCATACAGCCTGAAAGAAGTTTATAAACAGAGAATAAATGCAAAAAGGGCAGAGATTTATCTTTTGATAAAAGATGAACGAAGGATTTATTATGATCGCAGCTTGCAGCTAATTTTTGCGGAGGACAAAAACATCATGTGTCCTGACATCACAATATAACTTTTAAAAATATCTTCAAAACTGCTGAGTCAGTTTTTAGCAAGTACAAAAAATTACAATTTTTTTCATTTTAATTAATCATATGAACATATTCTCTATCATCAACCCTCAGGATTCGGTGGCAGCTCCTGCTCTCGGTTCCCTGTGAAAACATACTACTATATTAACTTCGCAACGAACTGGACCGAAGCTCAGCATTACTGCAGAGCAAAATACACAGACCTGGCAACCATTGAAAGCAAGGATGACATAAGGCGGCTAAAACCCACTTTTTCTTATACATTAGCATGGATTGGACTGAGAGATGATCCAAAATCTTGGAGGGAAGCGATGGGCAACGATACAAACTCCTGGAGATGGTCAGCGACCGGTGAAACAAGCAAAACGGGTTACCAAAACTGGAATATAAATGAACCAACAAATGGAGCGGGGAAAGAAAACTGTGTGATGATGAGTGCTAATGGAGAATGGTTTGATACTTCCTGTGATTCACGGAGGAGTGTGATTTGTTACACAGGTAAAAAAAAGATTTGAGTTCATAAACTTTATTTACTGACTGTCAGATTTTTTTTCATTTTGCATCTCAGCTCTTTCGTTTTGTTTTTACTGCCAAATTCAAACCAACTTCTCTCAGGATTAATGAAACTTTGGTTCTATCTATCAAAACCAGCCAATGACATCAACAGGGGGAGCTGCACAAAGCCCAACAACCTGTAGGATTTGATACATCTGCTTCAGTGCCAAAAAAAAACTTTTTTCTCAATCAGATTCAACTTTTTGAGTCCTGTACCTTTTTTTTTAATAGTTGAAATGCTACAAATAGTTCAAAATTAAAATTCAGCAACTAACAGAAAAGTAATTTTTGTGTATTTGCAAGAAAAATGTAATTTGTTAAAATTGATTTTGTAAAATGTCATTTCAGTTGTAAATTTAGGCATTTTGATATGGAGCTCTGTGCAGATTGACTTGTTATGGAGTCAGCCTCAAGTGGCCATTTAAGGAACTGCAGTTGTAGGCATGGTTGCCTCTTGACACAGACAAACAAACATTTAATTGTCACAATGTGAATATTCATTCAAAAAGAAAACATGGAGTTAATGAAAATAATTCCACATCTTTTAGCTCAAGCTGTGAGTTGCTGACGATGCCTCATTGCACAGAAAAGATAACTTCATTAACTGTGACACTGGCTTCTTCTCTGTCTTTCGCAGTTACAAGCCAAAATGAAAAAACCTACGTGTTCATCTCATCTCAGAAAACGTGGAATTCTGCTCAAGCATACTGCAAAAAGCACTACACGGACCTGCCTGTGATCGAGAGCAGTGCAGAAAACGACAAGGTCTACTCTGCAAAACCAGCCTATGCTGCGGTTTGGATCGGTCTGTATCGAGTGCCGTGGACCTGGTCCGACAAGACCCAAAGCTCCTTCAGGATCTGGAGACAAGGTAGACCAAATAACGCAGGTGGAAACCAGTTCTGTACAGTGGAGTACCCTCAGCATGATTGGGATGATGATGACTGTTCCTCAAAGCACATTTTCATCTGCCAACAAGGTAAGCATTCAGCATCACAAAGAGATTTCTTTTGGGCTTTATCAATAAGAATTCAGAGCATGTGTCTCTTGTTATTGTACTGTTAAGTTTCAAAACTGAAGACCATGGTGAGGATGAAGATTCAAACCGATGCTGACATAACAAGCCCCGCTATTAACACTCAGATCCTCCAGCAGGTAAAATCCTTTCTCTTTCTCTTGTTTTTTGTAGATGTAGAAAGACAGGCAATAAAGAGAAGAAATACAAAGTTTACGACAAAAGTGTATAGATAACATGCATTTCTTTTATTTCTCTTTAGCTTGGTGCGATGCTAACAAGTCACGGACTGACTGACTTCGATCTGCGATGGAACATTCAGCCCAAACAGCAGAAGAGGGAGAAACTCATTGAACCCTTGATTTAATTCACATGTATTACATATGTTTTTGTTTGTAAATCTCAATAAATGATATAATCACTCTGTTGTGTTGACACTGAAGAAACTGTGTTTGTGACATAGAAAAGAAGTAAACAATATAAATGTATGACATATTTCAGATGTTTGTTGTGTCCTGACTTGTGATGTGGTTTGCTGAGTAACCTTTTAAGAAGTATTGTCCAAAGAGCTGAATTAAATAAAACGACAAATGCAAAAAGGGCATAAATTCTCGTATGTGAAAAAGAATAACACACTCAGTTAGATGGTCAAAAGTAACAGCCTTGATCACATAGAAGCGAGATTACTTCAAATCTGAAAGCTGAAACCAAACCAATCATTTGAATATACCACTTGACTATGTGGTGTTCCTCTCAATCAAATGTGTGGGTTAATAACTACTTTAAATAATTTGAATAAACAAAAACTGAAGAGGAGTTAAATCCAAATTAGTTTCTTTTTAAACCCTAATTTATCTCAGCCTTCAATACAGGACTGTATTTCATTACATTGAGTGGTGTTTTAAATATTCACCTTTATAACTATGACCCCAATATTAGACATAATTTAATTTACACATTTTGACATTCTGAGCAACTAAGCATACATTTTTTAAAAGTCGAACATACAACAGATTTAATATACTTATCAGCTTTACACTGTACAGGTGTGTCTTCTTGTGTCTCATCGTTGTTTATCATTATGATTTACATTTTCTATCACCAGTTACATCATGGAATTTTGTCTTTTCACTGCACTGAAACATGCCCTTTAAATAAATTACTTGTAAATGACATTTAATAACAAATTTACAATAAATCTGGAATAAAGTGAGTCACATTTTCAAGCAAGCCTGTTTTCTTCTGACAAAGAAAATGTGTATTAAATCTGTATTTGAATGTATTATAATGCTAATGAAGGCTACATTAACATAACATAAACATGTAATGCACCACAGGAGATAACCTTTTTACCAAGGTCATGATTTTGCATATGAAAATAGTAGCAGGATCACACTTTAACTTGCATCATGTATTAAAAGGCATTAGCAAACGTCTTCGTATTCAAAGAGTCCAGATCAACAATCAACAGCTGGATCTGAAACCTGTAGGTAAGCATTTTATATTTCTAAAGAGTCTGTCATATAATGAAATATAACTGCAGGTGTACAATGCTCTTAGCAAAGTGAGAAATTAAATTCGTATTTAAACTTAAATGCAATTTTTACTGTTAAAAAGTGAAAAAAGGTGACTGGGCTGCTGCAAACATGACAGTTCAAATCTGAAACTTTTAAACATTTTTCATTTAAAAATGCCTCTTTTAAAATGGTTTTATTTAAAACTGCTCATATAACCTTAGTAGCATTTAAAATAATCAATAATTATTTAATCTACAGTGATGTATATAGTCAGCCAGGTGAGATGTGTTGTGTTTCTGCTAAATAATATTTATTCTCAAGAACATTTGGGCCCATTTCTGTTCATCTCTGTGCGTTTTCTTTTAATGATGCATGTTATGTGATTGCACAATTGAGGCCTCTGTTAGTGCAGAGAGGTTTATCCCTCTGTTATTTATAAGAGGTTTTTTTGACTGACTGACACACATTTGTGTATAAGGAAGAGCACAAGTTGTTACTGCTGTTTAATTATCAGTTGATAAAGATTCATTATCACACCTGTCACCTTATTTGCCACTTGTACCCATTTCAGAGGGTTTTCCTGCCCTTAATGCTTTGAAACAAGCTGCATAACTTTGTCAGAGTACCTGACACCCATGTGGTTGTTTTGGGTCTTTAAAGTTTGTGGAGTGTATTTTATTTTTATTATTATTATTCATGTCTTATCTTTATGTTTATCTGCAGTGGAGTCATAAATGGAGCGTAAAGTGACTCTGATTCTCTTTTTCTTTGGTAAGGTCAGGAGTGATTTTTTAAAATGATTTTACAGTTAAAATGTGATTTATTTTCTACATTTGTGTTCTTTTCATTTCTGTATAACAATGTGTTGTGACTCATAGGTCAGTAAATATACCAATACTGACAGATCTGCTAATTGTTTATTATTGGCGAACATATTAGCTTGGAAAAGACATATTCAATTTTTAATCATATAAGCCCAGGAAAAGCTGATATTATCCAGCTAAGCTAACAAGCCTCCACTTAACGCTAGCATAAAGGCTTGCTAGCTTCCACTCTCTAAGTGTGATACAAATTTACATACTGAAGGCTATGTACCAAAATGCCTGATGTTATGAAGAAGACAGATAACTTAAATGTGTATATATACGGCTCTATGTAGGGTCATAAAATAAAAACATACTTTTGGGGGAATAATGGTTGTGACACCTCTTTTACATGCTCTCGATTATCAACCAGGATTCTGCGTTCCCTCCTCTCAAGTCCTGTATCAGTTCCACTATGTCAACCTGAAAAGGAGCTGGGCTGGCGCTCAGGAATACTGCAGAGAGAAATACACTGACCTGGCTACCTTCAGAAGTATGGATGATGTACGCAAAGTGACCAGACCTGTTTTTCTCGGCTCAGGGCCATGGATCGGACTCAGGGATGATCCCAGATCCTGGCGGAAAGTCATGGGACATGATTCCACCTCCTGGAAGTGGTCAGCAACTGATGACTTCAGTGTATCTGGTTTCGATACCTGGACTCATGGCGAACCAAATAATAACAATGCAGAGTACTGCTGTCAGATGGCACCTGACAATAAATGGAAGGATGTGAACTGTAACTTTTTGAGCAATTTTGTTTGTTATACTGGTAAGAAAAGATTTGATTAAAGGGTTTTACGCACTGACTTCATGTGTCAGGGGCAGGCAGACTGAATGACACACACCTGCCCATGAATAAGTTCATTAAAAAATGTCACAGTATCGTCACAATATTGGAGCTTTATAGGAGAATTTTAATTCTCCTGACAACGTTGTCAGGTACCATTTGGCTGTTTTCTTCACTGGTTTATTTGTCTGAGTCTGAAAAAAGTACCATTTTAAACAATATGATAATTATGGCTTAAATTATTTATCATTTGGACTGTACCATGATCCTAAACGAATGGAAAATTCATATTGGGAGTTGAAGGTGAATTTATATAATGTTAATTTTGTTTATAAAAAAATTTATCTATTTACGAAGGCATAAAACAGAGAGGAGTAGAAAATACTAGAGTAGCTGGAAACAAAGAACATTCATCAAATGCAAATTTAGATGACTGCAACAAATTAAAATTCAAGAAATCGGAAAGAAGTTTTTTTCTTAAAATGTAAAACTATTCCTTTCATTTTAGAAGAGTAAGTAGTGGTGCTTTTCATGCAACAGCACTATATTATATATATATATTTATATATTATATATATATATATGTTTTATATACATATTTCCCCAATATATTTTTCTCTCATTGCAGAGACAAAACAAGGTGAGAAAACCTATGTGTTTATCCAGTCTCTGAAATCGTGGACTGCTGCCCGCAAATACTGCAAAACACACTACATAGAACTGGTTATGATCGAGAGCAGTCGAGAAAACAGAAAAGTCCATGCTGCAATACCACCCAGCACCTCAGCGTGGATCGGTCTGTACCGAGTGCCATGGGCTTGGTCCGATAAGAGCGACAGCCAGTTCAGAAACTGGTTAACTGAAGTGGGCCTGGACAGTGATGATGAGTGCGTGGCTGAGTCACTTCTGAATAAATGGGTTGCCAAGGAATGTGATGACAGGCGCACTTTTATCTGCCAAGAAGGTGACTGTTCACCACAAAACAAAGAAATTATTTGACCTTTTTTCTATTTTATTTTAATCTGCAGTGTGTCTACTTGTTTGTGATCTTATGTGTGTTAGAAATTCCTGATTTAAATTTGAGAGCGAACATCATGATAAGGACGGAGATTCAGACTGATGCCAATATGATGGATCAAGTTATTGGGAACCAGATCCTCCAACAGGTAAAACTCTTTTCTCTTTGCTTCTTTAAAAAGGGAAAATTACAAAGGATGACGACTTATTTTTCTTTTCAGCTCAGTGAAAAGTTCAAAAGTCAAGGACTGCCGGAAATTGACCTGAGATGGAATATTGGACCCAGGAAACAGGAAAAGAAACTCAGGGTGCAACATGAATGCACTGTACTGTCTTAATGTTTTTGTCTGCAAACCACATGTTTCAGTAATCATTAAGGAAAATGATTGGGTGACAAATTTGGCAAATAACACTGCACCTAAAATTCATCTTTTCTGCTTAATTGTAACTTTGTTGTGTTGTTAATGAATTGGTTTTTTGTTTTTAACAAAGTTTTAGTCATTTTACTCATTAGATTCTGGCTAAAACCCCAAGTGACAGTTTAAGTTTAATCAGTAGATTTCAGAAATGTGAATCCCAAAACAGATTCTCACTCAGATCAAAAACTACAAAACACGGATTGAATTTCATGAGCCGAGCCAAACATTTTACTTTCTAATTCATTATTCAGCCAAAGCTTTAAAATGACCTTTGCTGGTTTCCTCATTTTCATATGGAAATAGGAGATTTTTCAACAGGACAAGAGCAAACAAAGTGACCTTTGTCAGATTCTGCATTTCAATATTTAAATTAAGTATTACACAGTTTTAACCTCAACATTGAGGTCAACACAACTAAGTGATTCCTATTAGGAACTTTGGAAATTTAAGAGTTGAAGAAGTTGGGAAGACATTTAAAAAAACAAATATTTGGAAAATTTTGTGAGGTATTATTAGGAATATCACTGCTTTCAGGTTTCACTGACTGAATTTTTCAAGACTTAATTTACCGTAATTGGTAATGAACACTTTTCCCTTTTGTGGCATTTTTTAAACACACAAATGAAAACAAAGCACTATTAATAAAAGCATGACAGCTTCCTCTTAACATACTTTTACAATTTTCAGACATTTTTGTCTCTTTAAAAAATAAAGGTTTATGTTAAAGTTTGTTGGAATATCTGAAAGTTTGTTAAAAATTTGGATATCTTAATACAAATGTTATACAACAAAAACTACTAATCCAAAACTATTTAACTGCATTTTAGCTTGAATTTCTGTCTAAATTATTGTTGGGTGGAGGTCTTCATTATGCAGTGATGTCACAGCTACATTAGCAATGAAATGAAGTTGTTAGCTCACACTGATTTTGATGTTAATAAAGTCTGTAACCCAAGAGCAGAAGACTTAAAATAAAATACTAACAAATGTCGTTTTTTGTATATTTAGACTATGTACTCTTTTTTTCTCTTGCCAGTTCATCTTAGTACCTGTGAGTCTAGAATTGCAGCTATTTCTCCTCACATTTTTCTTTTGGTAAATGACAAGATTTTTTATTTTTTATTGTTATGTTATTACTCTCTTTCCATCTGTCCAACCTTTACTTGAGCATCTCAACTGAACCAGAGTGTAAAATGTGTTTATTACATCTGCTGCCCCTAAAGAATCATAAAAAAATAGAAAATAGTGACAGTATCATCTTCACCTAAGTATCTCCCCATGCAATGTGTCCATTTTAGCAAACAGTGGAACCATGCAACCCATTCCTCATCAGTTCCGTTCAAATGGAGCACAGATTTTAACCTAAAACTTCTTGAAAACTGTCACAAGAACATTCAAATTAAAAAATAAAATGAATTTTATTTTCATCTTCTTCAAATTAAAAATTTATCAAGCTGCAGCTGTTTTGTGATTATGAAGCTGCACAGATGTTTTATGCCTGATATCAATTATTTCAGTGAGTAATATAAATGATTTTAATGTTTAGGTTATTGTCTGCATTCATTAATAAAAACGAGTATAAGTGTGGATAATTTATCCAAAGCTGATCTGACTATTAGTTGAAACTTGCACATTTATTTTAAATATTATAGAAAATAATAAAGATTAATCAGTTTGATCTGTGTCATTACAGTGCATCGCTGTTGGGAAGTTAAGTTAGTCATGAATGTAAAACTTCATCTTTTCCCCAACAGATCGGTGTTACAGTTCAGCTGAAGGTCAGAGAAAATATAGCTGCCATGTTCTGAATATTTGACTGGCCCCAAATATATTCTCCAGATGTTCCAAATTTAAAAATCATGGCAACATCTATCAGCAAAAACAGTCTTGTTTTTCAGCTGTTTAACAGGCCAGGCACAATCTTTTAGAAAATCAAATAAAACTTCAAAGAGGAGCTTAACTTACAGAGGGCTCTTTTAAACCTGTCATCCTGTCGCTGATCCTGTGACAGTGGAAATAAAGAGATATATTGCACTAATAAATAACTCCTCAATGGTGCCAGGCTCCGAGTAAAAGTTTACAACTAGCTGTAAAAAAGCCAAAGGAAGGCAGAGGATCTGTTCTAGGTCATTCAGCTCAAACTTACCATGTGTTGAAATGCCTTATTTAAACAAAATGCTGCTGAAATGGACATCATGATGAGCAGCTGAAAAGAATCTTAAAGCATTACGCAAACACAAGATGTAGTTTCTGTTTGTGTGGTTTTGTATATTTAGAGTAGATTAACTTGATGAATTTGACCACACCAGAACAAAAACGTACAAATAAATTGCTGTTAAATGTAGAGGTTATTTAAAAAGTCTTGTACAGTTAGAGTATATTGTTGTTGGATGACTTAGTGACTTAAATGATCATCTGATGCTTCTTTAAACACCATCAAGAGGTCCAAATTTGCACTTGTCCAACATGCCGTAAGCATTGGATGTTAGCATCCTGACATAGGCATTACCTCAAATCAAAGCTACACCTAATGATGTGTTCGATTTGAAGCGAAAATTCTGAATATCTGAGTTCCCAGTTTGAAATTTTAACTGGAACGTATTCTGAATGTGGATTTACAAAAGAGATTTTAATGTCAGGGTTGTTAAGGCTTCCAAGATGGCTGCTATGCTATGTGCATCACCAAATATGATACTGTTTATTAGCATTTCTATGTCCCATTAAATCAGTTGTACACATATTACTGTCAGACTTCTGTCTGTGCACATGTTGCTACAAATTACAGCACAATGATCATTGTAAACTGGTATTGCTAAAAGGGGTTAACCTGGATTAAGTAAACCCCACATATGGGTGGCTGACAGCTTAACAGAGCCATCAGAATAGTGGTAGACACTGATTTCTGTTTAATCCAAACAATTCAGTGTAAGCAAACCCCCCAGCTACAAAAAATTAGTGATGAATGGATGAATAGATGTACTCCTCCAACTGAATGAAAACAAATGACTGAATAAATATGGGAAAGGAAGATCAAGATAGAGAGCAAGAAAAGCAAAAGAAGGATGCTAAATGGGACAGAGGGAAGAGGAGGATGATGAGCTGGGGGAGGATGGATGAAGGAGGAGAAAGGAGGACAGGGGAGGACTGTGCTGGGAGGGAGGTCCAGCAGCAGCAGCAGGCTGAAGGAATGTTTCACATGCCTGTCCTCTGGATGACCTGGCCTCCCTGGAGTGTGGGAGATACTGGGAGTAATTAGCCTCCTTTAACATTGGATCTGTGCTGCCTCCATGCCTCAATGGGGTTAGCAGTGGCATTGAAAGAGATCAAGTGTGTTCATATTTTCAAAGAAAATAGCTTAATGTTCTGCTTCGGCACCACCCGCCTCCCCTTTTTAATTGATCATAAGTGGACGGTGCTTTAAAACCCTTTGGTTTGTATTTTTTGTTTTAAGTTTTTAAGGCAGAGAGGTCGTTTTCAGTCATTTCCAGTTGATGACTGCTGTAAATTAGGTCCTTTTTATTTTAAAGTGGAACAGATTTCCTTCCCCCTCACCCACCAACCCATTTTGCAGCTGACCTACTTCATCTTCAGTAGATTTAATCATGGATCCTCCTAACGGCAAATATTTCTAACTTAAAGTCAAGGATGTAGAATTGAAGTGGACATGAATGAAGAGAAACAGAGCCTAAAAAGTATTGATTTTGTAAAAGGCCACATGGTTTCAATCATGAAATGCCAATACTGGAACATCAGGAAATCTGCTTTGCTTTGAATGCCCTTTATTTAAAACAGACATGTTTCCCTTTTTGGCAAACCATAAATCAAGGTGATTTAAACTTGATTTAAATAATTAATCTAATTTTATTTCAATTTTTTTTTTTTTTTTAAAAAAAAGGGTATTATTCCCAAGCTTAAAACAATGCACATCATTTTCTTTAGCCCTATAAATGAAATTATTTGGAGCTAAAATTATTAAATTAAAGCAAAAATAATTTAAATGGTTAAAAGGAGATTTTAAATTAAGTTTAATGTTTAAGTAAATGTATTTTATATTGTACAGTAACGGATTAGAATTTAACATGAAACGGCTTATAATCTAGGCCTGTGTTGTTTAGTAAAAATCCTCTTACCTATTTTTAAAATGTAAATGAGTGAACAAATGTTAAGTGTTATGACAGGACGATTTTACTATGCTAAAGAAAAGAAATAGCCTATATATAGTGTGTGTGTGTGTTTGGAGGGGGGTAACCTGGTTGTTTTCAAGGCTCAAAAATATGTCTACTGACTATTTGAAACCTTGATTTGCTATTTTCATGACTAACTTGGACAGTGCCCGGCTAGTTGTTTACCCTTGCTTCCAGTCTTTATGCTATGCTAAGCTAATGAACTTGTAGCTTTAGCATCAAGACGGGCAACGGGAGCTGATTTTATAGTGTTTAGGTTCCTATCCATCTGTTTTTATATGCATTTTAAAACTGAAAAAAGATTATTACAGAAGTTCTGACTATTTAGGGCACATCAAAAAGTGGATCGCTAAGAGGAAAATGGAACCATGTGTAACAAACAGATTTAGCAGAAATATCATATAAAAACTGCTGAAATATATTGAGTCTGTGTTGGACAGTGGGGGGACTTTATTTTCCTTAAATAAACAATAAAATAGAGATATAAATTTCATATTTTCATTGAATGTTTGCTTATTTTTTGCACACTGTGCGGTTTCTGTTACTTCATCATCTCATGCTCACCCTCTTCTTCTGCAATAGCATATTGGCAACCAATTTAAACATTTAGTGTCACTCTTTATTTTGATGGACCAACATCTATTATTGAAAAACAGCAGTGAAAGGACATATTGATGAGTCTGCATACTATATTGTTGATTATCTAAAAATGTATTCTACCTGTGGATGAAAACCTGGCCAGTGTCTCTTTGCGGGTCTTGTTTACCAGCGACTGCATACAGGTATGTGAAAATAGTTGCTTCTCTCAAGGTAATTCCATCAAGTAAGAAAAAATAATTAAAATTTAATGTTAAATTGTAAGATTAAAAAAATATGGAGGTGTGGAGTCAGACTAAAATGTTCTAGACGAACCTTTTTAATCTCTTTTGAGAGCAAACGGCTAACTGTAAACGGCTAACTGCTAGCATAGCATATCCCCATCCTCAACGGTCACAATTCAAATGGTGCGTTGAGGGAAATCCGTTAAGATTTATCAACAAAAAAATATGAGATATTATCTGTGATTCTTCTGAATAAGTGTTGACGATTTTATGGTAAAACTTTGATTAAAAACGGTAACATTTCCTTCTGTTTACCTCAGTACTGATACTTTTTCTTGGTTGGGGGACTTCAGTACTTGTTTCCACCGCTGCTGGTTGTTGTCAGACGGCGGGTGGGTCATGTGAAGGTCAGTAGCGGAGGAGGTTCACCGAAAGTTCAGCCGCATACATTAGGTAACACCATCGGTCGCTCTGACATAACTAGTATGAAGCAGGTTGAGTTGAGACATTCGTCAATAAAGAAGAGATAAGAAGAAGAAATAGTAGAAGAAGAAGTCCTGGGACAAACTTTGTTATGCAAAACAGCCTCCAGACCTGAATGTATCAACCGCTGCGTCTCTGGAAGGAGGACGACAGTCTGCTGGTATCATGCAAACAATTTCTGATCGCTTGCGGGACATATAGATGTTTTTCTGAGCGCACACTCTGTTTTGAGTGTATTAAAGACATGTTACAGTGTTAAAACACCATCAACATCACTGCAAACAGAGTGAAACCGCCCTGCTGCTGCTGCACCGGAGGGGTTGCCCATGCGGACATCATCTCCAGACGGATTTCGCTGTGACTGAAACGACATCATGTTTGACTACCTGGAGTTTCAAGCTTTCGGTTCCGGAGAAATCATGAACTTTTACAGCCCATCCAGCCCCGTGTGCATGCTGCAGGACCAGGATTTATCAGACTTCTTCCCCGAGCTGATGGAGGCGGACTGGCAGCAGGACCGGTGCTCCCAATGTGAGTGGAAACCAAATGTTTTGGTTATAATTTGAAAAAATGCTTTGATGAATCTGTGGCTTTATTATGGAAAGTAACAGCTTAGTAAAACAGAAATCATTTATGTTACGCCAAAAATTTAATGTATTAGAGTAATAATCCTTTTGGAATAACATGTCCAAACATTATGGTGCACTGAGAGATTAATAGACATTGATAATATGTATATTCAGGTAAAAACAAGGGTTAATTCCGCCTCAATGTTGTCATCTTGTTGGCTTAAGCAATCAAACAAGCAATCAAATAATCAAACTTTATTTGTTTAACACCCTTCAGTCAGGGGAGTGCAATGAAAGTGCTTTACAGATGGTGCAAATGAAAATAGTGAAATAATTTGTGGTTTATGGGACATAAAATTAATAAAACATAATTAATAAAATCAGTTAAAAACAGTAGAATATATAAATATGGGAACAAATGAAGTAGATAAGAGGGGGCAAAGGTATTGTAGAGCATGAATGCCAAAAATATGTAGTCGAATGAAAACCATTCATAAAACAAGTCCAGGCTGAGAAACATGACTTTCACAGCACTCAGCACTTTAAACTGACTAGTAGCCTGGGGTATGATGATGAAATGCTTTAAAAACAAGTAAAAGATTATTAAAATAGATATAAAAACTGACCGAAACAACATAAAAATGTACTTAAAAACAGAAATTAGAAATACGTGTAGTACATCACACCTCCACACTGCATCATGGTCCATAATTCATATTTGTTCAGTGACTCTTACTCATATGATTGAAGCTGGTTTCATTTCGACTGGAAATTTGAGATTTTCACTGATCACTTATGGATGGCTTCATCCATTACATTTGCATTTTATTTTAACCCTCTTTTTAACATTTATAACAGCATGATGCAGTTTTAAGCAGTTGTAAGTGTTATTTTAAACAACTATATCGAGGCGTCCATAAATACAAGATGTTATAAAAACTCATAATGAATGAAAATGTAGTAAATTTGGTGATAAAACAAAATGTGTCATCGTAGGAAGACCTACAGTTTTAACTAAGTACATCGACATAACATGTGCTCTAATACACTTGTTTTGTACAGTTTTAAATGCCAAACAAGGGGTTTAATGTAAAGGGGTTAATCTTTATACTCTTCTTTTAATTCTGATTCTCTAATTCTTTTAATGAAGAGTTTAATCTCGCAGGAGCTTTCCTCTTTATCGAAGGGTACTGTATGCGAGCAGTACGGAGCAGTTCATGACAGTGTGGTGGTCTGTGTTTGGGACGGGGCGGGCAGGGCCGGTCAGTTTGGGGTCACCACGGGTTCACCGGACGGTCACCGGCGTAGGAGGTCAGAGGAGAGCCAGACTGTCGCTCCTCTGATTCTTCACTCATTTAAAGGTGTAAAAAAGGTACCACCACGACAAATGTGAAAATACTCCATTACAAGTCAAATCCATGCATTTAATTTTTTAAAAATTCACAAGTTTAAGTGCAGGTTTATAAATTTTTAAATCAGATATATGTCAGAGTGAGAAGAATGATGTGTCCCTCTGAAATACGAGGTAAGCAAATTAAAAATGTAAAGCAACATTAAAGGAAAAACTCTAATATAGTAGAAATATCTCAATATGTAACACATTAAAACTTCAAAAAGTGCTATATCTGTCATATATTTTGTTGAGTTATATACTTATATCATCCCAGATGTTTTCAACGATGCTCAGACGTAGAAAGATGTCAATCTATTCAAGGTAAAGGTATGTTGTATTTTTTCTCCGGTCGCTAACTTAATACCGGTCACAGAGTGAGGAAGTCAACAAACGTGACCAAATGTAACGTAAATCAAACTTTAACACATAATTTTTGTCAATCAGAGATTAACATCTGCAACAGAGGCTGTTTAACAATGACAAAAACAATCCCATGATGCCACACTGCTGCATGACGTAATTAAACGTAATTACGTGGTTACCGTAGTTTTCATTGAGAGACTTTTAATGACAGAAATTACATATCATAAGTTTGGAGGACAATACTTGAAAAATTTACTTGTTGCATTCCTTCTCAGACTTTGCTTATTTGACATCACAGATTCAAAAAAGCACAAAACTTTCCGGGGGGAAAAATCAACATAAATAAATTTTTTGCACTTTTTGAGCCACTGTGAATATTTTTAACCAGGAAAAGATAAAAGGGAATTTTTTCCACAATCACTATGTTTAAACTTTTCAGTGCTTCAACAGTTAGATATACTAATGCAGGCAGGAAGCAAAAGTCCATATCTGTGTAGCAAATGAGATTAATAAATTATCCCAAGCTACAGTAAACTGTGATTTAAATCGATTTGTCAGTAAAAGAAAGGTCAATAGTTATACAGTTATATTTTAAGCAAAAGATGCTGCAGAACAGCACAAATGTAAGTATGTTGGTTTCTTTTTTTGGTCTTATATGCAAGAGCCGAAACAGATAATGCATCTGTTAAATTTTGATTTATTAGCTTCCTGCTTAGCTACACAAAATAAAGTTGAGAACAAAAAATAGCTCAGGCCTTTCTTCTCCATATTAGAATAACTAAAAATAACATTTAGCATCATGTGGCATCCATTAATAATTAAAAAAACTCTTAAGATTTTTACTATTTTGCTCAACCACATCATGCAGGTTCTTCACTGAAGTTGCTTTTTAAACTTTCTTCTGTATCTTTGAGGCTCCAAAAACATTCTACAAGTCTAATATTTTTTCTTAAATTAAATGCAAAACAGCATATTGTCGCATTCATCAAGTAACACCGTCTAAATTGGGTTTGGGGGCAACCACTTTCCCTCTTCCCCTGAGGAAATCACTTACGCCTCCCCACCACACGCACTTTCTGTTTCTTCTCCCTCCCTCTCGCTCCCTCTCATCAGTCAGCTGGGCTTGTGGCATGCTCCTGCATTGTTTCGTATTGGGGGAGCGCTCAGGCTGATGGGGGTGTCCTCGCTTGACCCGCTGATTCCAGGTTCATCCGGAGGCCACGGGTTCAAGGGGATGTAGATGAGCAATTTTTCTCGTTTTGTCCCCTTTTCAAAACGTCTTTTTTTTTCGTTTTCTGTCAAGCGACGGAGCGGTGGAGGTGATCAGAGAGCCGGCGGGGAGGCTGAACGAACCCCACAGACCGGAGCAGAACTCCTGTCAGGAGACGTTCAAAAGTGGGAGGGTTGACCGTTGTGATTGATTCATGTGTGAATGATACATTCAGCCGGAAAAAACGGAGGTTAAAGCTGTGCCACAATAGCTGCAGCTGTGTGTATTATCATTACAGAGAAAACCACCCTGTGATTTTTCAAGAAAATCAAGTCTCACGGAGGCACACGGCTTATTAATTAAACAGTCATATCAGATCAGCTCTCAGCACAAGTTGATATCCAAAGCTCAGGTATTGGGGTCAGGATTGAAGAAGTAGGATGTGAATGAAAGGGGGGTGGGATGCCCCGTTTGTTGGAGCCTCAGAGTCAGATTAAGACTGATAAGATCGGTGTAGATTTACAGAAATTCCTGGTCCGTGAGAACCGGAGAACAGTGAAGTCGTGCTAAATCTTTATGAAATTGAACTGCCTGAGCGTTTCTGCAATCTCTAAGGATGAACACAGCTTGGAATGAACATGGAATTAAACTGTTTCTTGTCCATTTTTTCCCATTTTTATGTATTTTTATCACTTTTCTATAGGATATAATTTATAGTGTGTATAAGTAGTTGTGTAATCTTGACACACAGCTTTAGGTCTAATGTCTCGCTCAAAGCTAGTGGCCCCTAGTGGCTGAAAACTGTAGTGCAAAATTGATCCCACACTATCTATTGATGCTTTTAACATGATATGCTTGGGTTTTCACTTGCTCGTCTGATTAGTTATTTCTTATTACGAACAGATATCTACAATAATTACAGTTTTATGATAATCTTATTGATATTCTCCTCAAGTGTTAATAGAGGTTGGGTGAAATAAAGGTATGTTTGAAAGGTGTCTGTATGGTAAGGAAATAGTAATCATAAAGGAAATGTCAACAAGCCATTAAAACAGCAGGTTGTCCAACCTTTGGGAGCACGAATGTTACGTTAAAGCTACGTTAACAGAGTGTTCACAATGCAGATAACAACAAGCTTACAACCAAAAAAGACTTAAAACTGTTGTGCTTGTGATGTAAAATCTTTAATTTTAGCAGGTTGTTATAATTCAAACTAAAGTTTAAACTTCAAATAAAAGGTTACAGTCTTATAATAGATTAATCCTCTGTAAAATTGCCAAAAACAGAAAAATGTGCAATACATTTCTGCACAGCCTAAAGTGATATAAACAGATTCCTGCGTTATTTAACCAACAGTCCCAAGATTTTCCATTAACTCTATCATGTGGCCGTCATGAAATCATGTGCTCAGTCAGAGTTCCTATTGTGAATAAAACTGAGTTTAAGTCTCTCAATCACAGCATTTTACATTTACATTTTTCTCCTTGTTGAGCTTGTTTATGAGCTTTGTCTGCTGTGTATTGTGTTTTTGCAGCAGTGGGAAGTCAGAGCTCCAGCTCCAGCTCTGAAGACCTGTTCGCCAGCCCCCCCTCCCCGCTGCCTCCTCCTCGTACTTACAAGCCCTGTTTTGTGTGTCAAGACAAGTCCTCGGGCTACCACTACGGCGTCAGCGCCTGCGAGGGCTGCAAGGTAACGCGTCAGGCCTGTGATCCCCTTTACAAAGTGCTTTTCACTGAGAGAAATCAGCCCTGTTCTGCTCCAGTTAAGTCAAAACCACAGCATGCTTTGCTCTAAAAGAGGACGTTGTCTTATTTTAGGGTTTAACCTTTTAACTTAACTGACTCCAAAGCTCACGAGAGAGATAAAAAAAGAAGTAATTATATTATATTGTTGATAAATATTGTAAAATGTTCTACAGTAGGTCTGTTCCTCAGATAGTGATTGAGGTATTAAAACATTACAGGTCCTGAACTCTGAGCTTATAAACCTCATGTGTGTGAAACGTGTTTTGCAGTCAGTATAAAAGCAACAGTGATAAACTTCTGAGCAACATTATCGCATTCAGTTTCCTCTGATTTCTGTAATCCCACAATTCCCTTCGCCTCTGCAGGGCTTCTTCCGCCGCAGCGTGCAGAAAAACATGGTGTACACCTGCCACAGAGACAGAAACTGCATCATTAACAAGATCACCAGGAACCGCTGTCAGTACTGTCGGCTGCAGAAGTGCTTCGCCGTGGGAATGTCCAAGGAGTGTAAGTGTCTGATCCACCCTGATTCAGCTCTCATGAGACTCTTCAAACGTCCTCTTATGCTAAAAATAAAGGTGAGATCTGTGGCAGAACTTTGTCAGACTCCAAAATTAGACCATAAAAGGGATTTTATCTTCTCTTACAACATCTAGAGAGAATTAATAAATAGATAACAGATTAGATAGTTGAGGTGGACGATGATCACTTGTTAAAAAGACCAGCATGCAACAGTAAATCCAACTTTAAGCACGCTGCATGCAGAATTCTTACCGGATCAGAACGTCAAACCTCAACAATCTGCATGTTTGTGGTAAAAACAAGAATGTTTCTAAAAAGATTTTAGGGAAGAAAAACCTTTAAAGTGTTGATTTTCAAACGAGTCCCTGTTGCAGCACTCCAGCGCCTAGACTTCACAACGGAAACAAAGTCAGAGAGTGTGTCTGTGTGTGTGTGTGTGTGTGTGTGTGTGTGTGATACCCAGAAGTGCAGTGACCTAGATAACAGTGTGTGTTATGTGGAGGGAGCCAAGGGCAGCGATAGGGCAGCCGAGAAGGATCCACCCATCCACATGTTCTCAGTGTTTGCTCCTCCATTCACACACACACACACACACCCAGACACACACACACACACATATTACATAAATACATCACATGTAGCAGACAGACGGATGCTATGTAACTGCTGACTGCTGCAGTTAGTGAGTAATACGATCGCACTTCAATGTTTACACAATGACGGCTGGATGTAGGGCATTTGGAGAGAGGAGGGGGGGTGGGGGGTGGGGTGGGCGGGTGGTAGGCAGAGACGGGAGGTGTTGCATAATAGCGAGCTCCTCCGACATGTGCGTGGCTGCCTGAGCCGAGTCAGTAGGCCGCACTGAAAACATGTTGACACGGTTACCGTAGTGATTATGAAAGGCTAACCTGGTTAGCCCGCTTCACGTGCTCCCCGGGGTGACACAGGATCCACACAGCTCGCTGCCAACTGTCTTTAATGAGAAATACTTTCTGAACAGAGAAGCAGGTCCACTGAAAGGCTTGCCGGACTGTTTACAAGTTGGTTTCTGCATGCTTTTAAACCAACACTGCAGATTTCTTCACCTCCATAGTATTTTGGTTGGAAGAAGTTGTGAGTTATTGGTCTTTAAATCTCAGTAAACAAACAAAATCTGCACTTCATGACCCTGAACATAAACCCCTTAAATTAAAACCTCCCTGATTGCTCAAGTGTGCTATTTGACACAGTTGCAGGTTTATTTAAAGGAAGCATTTAGCAGCATAAATGCCATAAATAACACCTACAGGAGCTTGTGGTCGCACTGTAAAACAATATGGACTTTAAAGCCGAACTGACATTTAGATCCTTTTAGAAATAAAAGCTGTAATGATACTGCAGCTGTTGTGCATATTTTTCTTACTCTTTTGAAGAAGATAAAACAATGTTTTGGACAAATTTGTGGAACCAGAGTCTGAGATTCAAGCTTGTAGCTGGTTGCATCACTTGGCAGAGGCAGAGCATTGCTGAGAGGTGGACTTTCAGTTTCTATGGTGCAATTCTGACTGGAAAAGCCCAAGTTGTATTTGTTTGTAATGTACTGCAGTTTAAGTCCTTTATCCTTGTAGAGAATTAAACACAATAAGGCCCAAGCATTTGTGTAAATGTGTTAATGTTAGCTCTGTTTCTTACCAAGATGCAGGATTATATCACAATCCTTTCAAGCACAAGTCTGCACAACTATAAACTACAGTCCCTTTTAGTTATTTTCATATATTCGAGTGCAAAGGATGAGTTTAAAGGTATCAGAGCTGAAGAATAAAAGCTGTTCTTAAGTCTTGTGGTACAGCAGACTAAAGGACAGTTGGATCTCTTGCCAGATGGCAGAAGGGTGAACAGTCTGTGGCTGGTTGGGTATTTAATTTAATATCCCTGTGGCTCTGTGCAGGCTCCTTAACTCTCTAATACCACTGATGCTTGGTAAATAGGTATCAATGATGTCCTGTGTGGTTTTAATAAAATGCTGTAGAGCCATTGTGTCTTGTTTGTTTGTGATGTTTCCAGTCTTTTCTCTGCTCCTCTGCAAAGGATGACATGAACTTGGCATTGGCCTTCTGCTGTCTTAAGTTTCCTTAAGAAGTAAAGTTATTTCTGGGCCTTTTTTATTTCCAGGGTGGAGATTTGTTGTGTCCATGATATTATGACATCATTACAGTCAGTCCTTAGTTTCAGTGTGGAGATGGGAGACACTCACAACAACCAGAGATCTTAAAGCTTCAGGACTCATCATGTTACTTCTCTGTGCTTGTAATCAAACTGCAAAGTTATGAATGGAGCCTCTGAGTAACAGAAACTTTTTGACACTTTAATCTTTCATCATAGTATTGCAGGTGATAAGAGCTTCTTTGGTTATCTGTTTTAAAACGGGTGCCATCATTTGAACTTTTTGAATCGTTTTGATTGTTTCCTAAACTACTTATCAGCTGTGTCTTTCCTCTTATCAGCAGTGAGAAACGACAGAAACCGGAGGAAGGGGAAGAAGGAAGCGGTGAAGATGACCATCATGGAGACGTATGAACTGACGGCCGAGCTCGGCTGGATAGTGGAGAAGATCTGCAGGGCTCACAGAGAGACGTTTCCCTCCCTCTGCCAGCTGGGAAAATACACAACAGTGAGTCACGACATGAGACCTGAAGGTTAAATAACGTTCCTGCACAGAGAGAAAACAGTCTGCAGAGGAGGAGTTCAAAGCCGTCCTCTTCATCCAGCGGTTCATTTCATTCAGATATGCATTCTTTGGGTGAAAGTTGATGGAAAATTTAAATTTTACAAGATATTTTCATTGTAGCTGTTAGTAGAAACATAAAACATGGTAGAAATTCACATGTAAGTGGATAAAGTGTCAAAAAAACAGCTGCATTCCTCTTTTTTTTTTAAACATTGATGTTTACAGTAAGTTTTTAAACCACAAACAGTGACTTTTGAAGAAAACCAGCACCGTAAATACAAAACAAGTAGTTAAAAGCCAAACTGTGCTTCCAAAAACTGAAAGCCTGGGATTTAATTATTATCTAACATCAGTATTTTTGTTTTTACACAAGCAGTTTATGACCTCAGGAGATCAGATTCAACAACAGGAGAGATTACACACTGAAGGAAAGCAACAAAAAGTTTGTCGCAACTGTTGACCTGATCCCGTTGGTCTGTAATTTCCAGATTATTTCTCAGGACATTTCATGAAAATAATAACATGATTGAGCATTAATTGTAGAGTAAATGCAAGAGAAGATATAGAAGTTATGCTGGATTTATTCAGTTGAACAGTTGAGCTCTTGAATATTTGACTGAAATCAATAATGGAATTTACTTTGAGTTCAAATGAAGCCACTCATTCAAGTTCTGGGGCAAAAATATGAGCAGAGGGAATGAAAATCTGCACAAACAGCTTCTGCTCCTGAATTATCAACCAGAACCGAAGCAAACAGACGGGCAGTCGTCCCAAGAGCTGCACTGCCGGCACAACTCAGACCTGCTAATCAGCAGAGAGCTCAGGAAACGAAAGGAGCACACCATGTTCCTCATTTAAACTGTGACTCAGATGCACCACCAACAGGAACGGCCGCACATGCCTTCATGACAAAAAGTTTCCGGTGTTGCACAATACAGTAATCCAACTCGTATCAAGTTTCTGGGTGTGCCCTTTTCAAAAATACATGAATGCACGTAAAGGTCACGTGTTTGTGGTTTGATAAAGGTAGCAGAAGGGAGCGATGCCTCGAGGCAAAATCAGGAAATAAAGAGGCGAATAACAAACTGACTGAAATGTTGTTCAGTTTAAAAAGGAGAAGAGCCTCCTGGTTTGAGTTAAATCAGTGAACCTCCGACTCTCAAACACAGAAATCTGATCTACCTAAAAAAATCCGCCTTTGATATATTATCATAAATACTTTGTGTAGGGATTGTAGTTCAGGTTCCTCCCTGCTGACGATAACTGTGGGTGTGTTTGTTTTCCTGTTTCCTTCTGTCTGTTCTTTTCCTGTGAATAGGAGGAGTTTTTTGGAAGAGTTTCCTATAATTGAATTACAATGCAATTTGAATTTAAAGATGAATCGATCAGAATTTAAAGGTTAAAAGTCAAAAGTAAATGTCAGTGAGCTCACAAAATAAGTTTTTAGCAGGAACTCAGGAGTTAACGCTGGAAGAAAAATCACACAAATATTCCAAAGTGATGATTATATCCCTAAGGTCAAAGGTCAACTTCCTGTGACATTTAAAATGTTCTGCAGAAACTCTTCTTCAATATGTCAGAGTTGTGTTTCAGTTTGTTTTGCTTTCCACTGCTGCTTTGTCGTCATCAGAGTTACACTTTTATTGTGTTATAATTCAGTTAAGTGCAGATGGATTTAAACAACACATGAACATTTCTTTAGAAACAAACATCTGACAGGTTTCCATCGTCTTCTCTCCTCCGTCCAGAACTCCAGTTCGGACCACAGGATCCAGCTGGACCTCGGCCTGTGGGACAAGTTCAGCGAGCTCGCCACCAAGTGCATCATCAAGGTGGTGGAGTTCGCCAAGCGAGTGCCGGGTTTCACCGGCCTGACCATCTCAGACCAGATCACTCTGCTGAAAACAGCCTGCCTGGACATCCTGGTACGTCTGGAGACTCAGATAATAACTGCTACGACTTCTGACTCAGATACAGAAGATCTTTGTAAATTGAATTGCACATACACACACACACACAGCTTCACACAGTCTGTGGGTCTGATCTCACACCGTCAGCCAACACTTCTGCAGACAAACGGACAGACAGGCTGGCAGACAGACAGACGGCAGCCCTCAGGCGAAGTGTTTCACATGTTTTATTCTCCTTCATCCTCCCTCCTCCGTCTCTCCTGTCATTCACTGCCACATCCATCCGTCATCACCACCACCAGGACCTGATCGTTCACTCTGCGGCTCTCCGGCAGCGTCGGGAGAGTGCAGAGTAAAATCAACAACTCTGCTGCATTTCATTTGAACATATTTTCCACTGATGAGTCATTCTGGGATTTTAGTTTGCCAAGTTCTTCTCATTTGGGTCATGTTTGTCACTCTGGCACCATGAAAACCCAGAATATGTTTCAGTGTGAGAACAGTCCAGTGGTACATGCACAACATTAATGAACATTTCTTTACAGTTTAAAGGTAAAATCCTTTTTGTTGAAGCAGAAACACAAATCTAGCTCAAGGAAGAGTGCTGCTGTGAAATCCTTTCTGGATAAACAAACCACATCCAGCACAGGAGGTCATTTAAATGTTTCTTAGATTTTTTTCTGCTACCTCCGTTCCATGTTATGATTATTCCTGCTACAGTGTCACGATCGAAACCGTAATATCATGACCTGATTAGTGATTCACTATTAAACATGTACACATATATAATAATGTCTCTCTGTCTTCCTCCCTCTGGTTTTCCTTCATGCAGATCTTGAGGATTTGTACTCGCTACACTCCAGACCAGGACACCATGACCTTCTCTGACGGGTTGACCTTAACTCGCACTCAGATCCACAACGCCGGATTCGGGCCGCTGACGGATCAAGTTTTCACGTTTGCTGGCCAGCTGCTGCCGCTGCAGATGGACGAGACAGAGAGCGGCCTCCTCAGCGCCATCTGTCTCGTTTCTGGAGGTACTGAAGCTCAGGAGTAAATACAACCTGTGAACAGGTGTAACAGAAACAGACTAATGAACAGTTGTTTGCAGGGAAAAGTGAGAAACTTTTCTTGTTTCTGCTTCTGTAAAGGAAAAAGTCTGAAGTGTTGATATTAAATGTTTTTCGTGAACAGACCGACAGGACCTGGAGGAGCCTTCAAAGGTGGAGGTGCTGCAGGAGCCGCTGCTGGAGGCGCTGAAGATTTACTCCCGCAAACGGCGACCCAGCATGCCTCTCATGTTCCCCAAGGCCCTCATGAAGATCACTGACCTGCGTAGCATCAGTGCTAAAGGTCAGAAAACAAGTAAACACTGTCTAACATCACGCTCCATAAAGTTCTCCACCTGTCACTCATTATTTGAATGTAATAACAACAAGTACTTGCAGAATCAGGTGTCTTGCTAGTTTAGTTTTGTTACTCCTCTCTAGAAATGTAACTGTATGACATTTTAGCATTTACTTTCATGCTGTTTTGTAGCTTTTATCACCACCAGCCATTAAAACATTTTAATTAAGCACATAATAACAGAGATGCAGGTACACAGCAGACAGCCGTGTCAACAAATTTGCAGGAGAGCAATAAAACAGCCGGCAGCATTAGCAGACTCGTAACATTAATTAGTCGGAAGACGTCGACTCAGGATGTGTTGGTTTGCACAAGCAGCAAACACTTATCTCCAGCATCTCTGCGAGAAAGGAAGCCAAGTCACACAGGTCATAAAATTCATAGCAATGCTAACAGCAAGCAACAAATGCAAACACGAGCAGCAGCAGAGCATCGTGTGTTTCTGTAGAATTTGCAAACAGTAAATGGAGCAGCAGGAAAAGAGCAAGCAGAGCCTTCACAGCATAAACAGACCACTTAATTGGAAAAATAATCAGGCGAGTAAGTGGTTAACAAGTGAAGGTGTTTTTCTAAAGTAGCTTAAAAGCTTCAAAGCATTTCTGAGATTTCAGAGATTACCAGGAAAAGTCTCTCAACAAGAAATATACACAGAAAAATCAGTTGATGCAAAAGTCTGCAACCTTTAAAAGACACCTTGAAATCAAAAACAGTCTCTTTTTACAGAGAGACAAAGAGTCCCGCCTCCTTTCAAGATAAATTTACTCTGAGCTGAGTTAGTTTTTGTGTCTGGGATGCTAGAAGTTGCTCTCAAGTTTTGTGATTTTTGGAGCCAACTTCAGAAAAAATGTGTTAAAGGAAGCAACTTATCTAATAACATAAATATCTGCTTCGTCCATTTCCACAGGAGCTGAGAGGGTGGTGACACTGAAGATGGAGATCCCAGGCTCCATGCCCCCTCTGATCGAGGAGATGCTGGAGGATCTGCAGAACCTGGAGAAACACCAGAAGAAACAGTCAGAGGGGAGCAAAGTGGAGCAACAAACACACACTCACACACACACCGTCTCCTCACAGCACATGATCTCCTCTGACTTCCTACTGTGAGCCACTCGAAGATCATCTCCCACCATCTTCACTCCATGAGAAACACTAACGATATGAACTACAGCAGTCCAGAGGTTTACTAGTGTCTTACCTCAGTTTGTGGTTGGAGATCCGTCACTGCAGACGATCACACTGTTTAAAAAAAGAGCTAACTTCTCAGTTCAAACTGCTTCAGAGGGGAAAAAAGGAGGATGATGCAGTAATGTTATTTGGTATTTTAATCCCTCCTTAATCACTGGAAACCACTCAAACTTTGCAGCGTCAGGTTTTTGCTCTATTTATATTTGCATGAGAAATCACATGGATTCATTTTTACCTCAGTAAATAACAGCATCTATTAGCATTAGCGTTAGCGTAGCATAGTAAGCGTATGGATTTAACTCACTTCCTAAAGTTTACTGTTTGTACACACAAGTTATTGTCTCTATACGTGTAAAAAAAAAAAGGAAGTTCTGGACTAACTGAACATATGTGAAGAAGAAAAAAAAAGAAAAGGGAAATGTAAATGTAAATGCAGAAACTTGAAGTTTTTTTCCTCATAAAGGTGAATGTTCATAACTGACATTAACAGAGTAAACAAATGTATATGTTGCTGAGCTTGTAAACAAATAGAAAGGACAGACGAAAACATATAAGAAGTGAATAAGTGGTATATTATGTTACATATATAAGCAATATTTTACATTTTTGGAAAAACATTCAATGGATATAATGAAGCTGCAGCAGCTGATTGGCTTAGTTTGGCTTAAGTAGTGTGTTCACTTCTTCTTCATTCCTTTGGATATAACCATGCTTGCTAGCTGTTTCCAGTCTTTTTTGCTAAGCTAAGCTAAGCTAAGCTAACTAGCTGCTGTCTCAGGCTTTATGTTACACAGACAGACATAAGAGTTTTATCAGTCCCCTTGAATTTCATTGGAGAGCTGCTAGAAGGTTGTACAATATGAAATATAGAGTTTTTTCACCATAATTAAGCTAATAAATAACTCTTTTTTCCTGTTTTCATCTCAAATATTTACAGTCATGGTGAAGCCTGGATGTAAGGTTTAAGTTTCAGTACTGAAACTGAAAAAGATACGTTTTTTTTTTAATACTTTACTTTGATGAGTTTGTATAAAAATATTTTCTACGAAACAAGTTTAAGTTTTAAGCCAGTTTTTAAAAATGCATCGGTGTTTGATATCATCATAACACAGATGAACGTACATGACTTTTACTCATATAACATATTGTAGAAATGATACTAATCATTTTTAAAAATACTAAGAGATAAAAATGCGTTTTGTTCTTGCATCGGGAGGAAAAGGATGATCAGAAAAGTGGCTGATTGTTGAAACAGAAGGATGTTGTGATCTCCTGTGATAAGCAAGCGGCCTGTTTCCTGTAAAGAACTCATGTGCCTGAACTAAATGTGCCAACATCTTTCATATATGGGGAATTTTACATTTTTTTGTAGATGTATCGACCGTGAAAAGATCTCATTTCATATGGTTCATGTTGGTCTATTAAAGTCTTGTGTGCTGGATTTGATCGAGTTGTTTCATGTTTCCACTTGAGCTGTTTGTCTCTGTTATCTCTGAGCTGACGCGGCGTCACACACGTCTGAAGTCGAGGAGCCGAGAGGTTGTTTGAGGTCGGCTCGCCTCTCAACAGAAGGCCCATACTGCCCCCTGTGGTTTCTACAAGGCATTGCACAAGGTTGCATCAATCTTAACTATCAGTTTACCTGTTCTGTGGTGAATAAATTTCAGATTTACAGAGCGAAAAGGTAATTTTACTACTGCTGCTTTGATAATGGATTACTTATGGTTCTTATTACTCATTACATATCTGAAAAGTTACCAGTGCTGACGGATAGTTTCTGTCTGTGAAAACAAGACCAGAGATGCAGTTTCTATGAGCAAAATAAACACAAATGTTAACATTTTGCAGCTTCAGAGCAAGAAAATAAAATGAAACTTAAAATATGAATTAAACACGAAACTGAGATAAAGAAACATTCGATCTACAAAGAAAAGAATGTGAAAAGTCTGAAAGAAAGTTAATCTTCTGTTTTTTAAATACTTTGCTTCAGTATTTCCAAGTTATGCTGCTTTTCTGCGTCTAATCCATTTCAGGGGGAACATTTTTTTTATTCCAGTTCATTTATCTGACAACTGTAACTTTTCCAATGAAGATATTACCTAAGAACCTGGTAAGAGGAACTTGTGAGTAACTATAAATAGTGTGATAGAAAGAGGGCAGTGTAGTATATTAGGTAATAAGGATCATTGCATATCAGTTAACTCCTTGTTTCTTGCACTTACTCACTTGTACTACTGCTGCTACTAATGATAATAATAATTATTATAATAACAAGAGGAGGGAGAACAAACTTTATTTGTGTACCATTCATTCGAGACATGCAGCTTAAAGTGTTTGATAACAAGAAAATTAGATGCAACAAGCGTTTTTAAACAAATATAACGAATGAAAAAAAATGAGATGATGATAAAATGAAAAATACTTGATAATACCAGTAGAAATGAGATAAAAATAGATTAAAAAGAATTAACTGGATTAAAAATAAACCCAGTTAATTGAATAAGTTGATTATAAAATGCACAAAATCAAATAAAAATACAAAGTTTTAACTCCTGTGTTGGGTAAATCATGGCTGGATAGAGGTTAGTTTGAAGAAATAAGACTTTCTTTTATCTTTTATGAGTATTAGGGAGATTAGCTCCACTGATATCTGGAGGTTTTCGCTCCACAGCTTCGAGGCCAAACTGACAAAGGTTGCATTATGTTCCAGAAGTTCATGAGTTTTTATCGGCTCCACCGGAAAAAAGCCTCTAAACTTCTCAGATGACTTCTTTTTTAAATAACAGACCCAAAGAGGTCAAATCATTCAACCCATCCGACAAACAGCAGAGATAAGAGAGAAGTCAAAAAGAAAGCAAGGAGACAATTTCTGCAGAGCAAATACTTACTTTTTATTCTAATAATACATCTATACTTTAATGTAGGTGTTAAATTATTTAGTTAAGTTATTTTAGAACATTCAAACAAACAGTCAGGACTGAATAAACAGCTGTACATTGATCACTTAAATAGTGTTTATTTAGTTTATCATTTCATAACAGCTTTTCTTTCTACAGTTGATACTGACTAATCACTTTCTGATCAAAATAAAGAGGAAAATGTCCCTTCAGCTGTTCTTTGCCCTTCAAAATGACACTAAAATATGAAATAAATTACAATATTATATATGTTTCATATGTTAATTACACTGGACGTTGGACAAAGTGCATGTTAATGTAGTTCAAGTAGCAAAAAGTGGAATAAAAACAGAGATAAGAGTCTGTTTTCACTGTGTAATGAAGCTGCAGGGAGACACTGATTTGTCTGATGAATCAGACTGAAGCTCGTGTTTCTTATCAGCTCTTTGAAAGTGAAGAAAAATGAGTAAATGTGGCGTTGCAGCTTTGGCCCGCAGCCGTTTCAAACTCATGTGACTCGCAGGCCTGAATAACCGCCGAGTCTGACCCTGAGAAGTTAAAGTGCTCAACTCTGACAAACCTGAAATAACAAAAAGCTTCACACGAGCTGAACGCTGCAGATACAAAAGCCTCAGACGGCGATGAAGGATCAGTCAGAGGTTTGTGACAGAAATACAGCTCAGTGTGCATTTATTAAATTATCTTTGGAGATTTAAAGTCGCCACAAAGCTACACAAATAATCAATGCCTGAGAAACAAAGGGTTGTTTGATGCAGAGCTGCTTTTATTAGCTGACTAATCGCTCAATTAACAGAAAATAATTAAGTGTTTTTCTTTGGTTTGTGGAAGATTTAAGTGAGTCTTATTAGTCAGGGGAGAAAATATTATATGCAGATGTGATGCTGCTTCATTGTGGAGCATTTTTATTATAACAGCTGTTTACAAAAAGGTGGAAAAGCTGAAGATGAAGATAAATAAACACAAAAAGCTTACAGACAAACTCACAGAAGAAGTTAATTAGGGGACCAAATACAGCTGTCAGATGTGAAAAGTCAGTTAGTTTTGATTCTCTTCATGTTGATTTTACATTTATTTACATTTAGTGGAAATAGTTTGGGTGCTGCATGTGATAAGCAACCTCTTTAATAATCAATATATCATTTAAGTCATTTCTAATTTAGAAAAATACAAATATTTCTCAGTTCCTGTTTGTCATTTGTCAGGATTTGTTGTTGTATAACTGGATTTTTTTGTTTTTCAAAGGCATTTCCCGGCATTTTATGGACAAAAGGATCTATTAATTGATAAAGTAACTGCCTGACTAATCAATAAGGTCAATAGCTGTTAGTCACAGCCCTCGTGTGGACACATCGACGTGTTACAGCGGCCTTATCTCAACATGAACGAAGCCACGTTATCAGCAGCTTAAATGCAAACAAATGTATGTTTACTTAAGATTTTCATATCTTATATGTTGAAATGTTATAAGTTATGTATAAACGATGGATTTTAACTAAACTTAATCACATTCAAGTGCACATACAGTGTTTTTGTGACCTCAGGTTGAAGTTTTTCAACCCTGAAGTAAGTTTGTGTTTTTTTTTCCAGCAGCTTCAGTCTCATCTGAGGATAAAAACGGACGACGGTCACTTGTTTCCTTGTTCGTTTCTTTTCTCTGTGATCCTAAAATTAACACAAAACACATGAAAAGTGAAATTTCTCACAACCACCGTTAACAGCACTCAGCTTAATAATATTAAGCTATATTAAGTGCAATATCACCACTGACCATGCTGTATATATAACTACCTACTGTGCAATTCCCACTATTTAAATGTGAAGTACAAATCGGACCATGTTGTATATATAACTTACTTTATCTTATTTATTATCTCCTTTGTTTTCTTTTATTCTATGTGTAGGTTTGCACTGATGGAGCTGCTCTTAATCTCATTGTACATGTGTATAGTGACAATAAAGGTGTTCTTTTCTATTCTATTCTATTCTATTCTATTAAACCTCCAACAGAAACCAGAAATCAATAACATATAGCAGGGGAAATAAGAGTATTTTAAGTATTTCAGTCAGAGTTGAAGGCTCTGAGTTTCTCACTGAAGAGAAACTACAGCAACACACAGAGACTTTCTTTCTCCTCATGAAAACACAACACATTTTGACTCACCTGCTGTGTTCTGCTTCGTAGTAGCTGTTCTCCTCCAGCAGCTCCTCTAGGATCCCCTGAAAATGAATATTCATGGAATAACTTCAGTTGTAGTGGAAAGAAATGACCACTAGGTGGAAAATTTAAGATTTTTAATTCATAATTAGACTCTTGATCCAGTGGAAGAAAACAAAGGTGACAGAATTTAAACAGCAGGTGAACTAAAAAAATAAAAGTATTATACCTATTTTTAAATAGTTTAATCAGGACAAAATCTGAAGAATAAAACCACAAAGATACAGAGAAACAGACCTGCATCTGCTGATACGTGACTCCGTCTTTGAGACTCACATCCCCTTTTAGAAACAGAAGAAAATTGGATGCAGACTCTTGGCGTTAAAACTTAACCATGAAGCTGTGAATTTTCAACATCTGACATCTGATGCAGCCTGATGACAGCCTCACAAATCACTGAATGCCAAAAATGCAACAGATCCTTTGTGTTCTGCCAGAGATCCTGCAGTTATTTTGTGTTTCCTGTCTTCAGTGTGTCTGCTGAAGCTGTGGAGATGAAACTCTTACCTGAGCTGTCAGCAGCGTGGGGGTCTCCTGTGAAGTGGTGAACCAGTGGAAACCAGCCTGAAGTGGTGGAGCCAAACTCCATCAGCTCTGTGGAAGCCTGGAGGAGCTACAGCACAAAAAGATGGATCAAAAAGGATTAAAAAAAACCCTTCAAATGTGGGATTATAAACTCCAGTTTCAACATCTGTCTCCAATAATAAACATGGACATGAACCAGACAATTTGTAGCAATAAATGCTTGACCGTCAGACATAAACAAACCAATTACATGCAGATAAATCTGACAAGGGAAGGAAAAACATGAAAAATAGAAGAGAAAAGAAAGATCCTTATCTGCTCTGCCATGAAAAAGACTGAATATGTAACTACATTACTTGATTCAACAGCTAAATTATTAAGCTAGCAAATGTTCCTTTGTCTCATTTGTCAGGACGTGTTTCTTTTCTTTATGTTTTTTTTAAAGTCGTCTGACTTGCACAAACAAACCTTGCTGAGCTCCACTTTCACACTGTACGGATCGCTGCCGCAGTGGAACAGAGACTTTTTAAATCTTTCAACGACCCGTCGTTTGATGCCGTTGTGCGGAGCTGGAGGAAGCTGGAGGTGGAAAAAAAAGGGCAAAGTTAACATCAACATCATATTCTCACTCTGTCGGGATGAAAAACAGCTTGTTTTTTATTCCATATCTCAATCCAGGGGGACTGATAAGACGTGTCTGCGGTGTTAAAGTGAATTTTGATTAAATCTGACAGAAACTGTCGCGTTACTGCACCTGAGTGATGTAAATGATCTTGTGCAGCTGCACGAGGAGCCTCTGGATGGGATCATCAATCTGCCGAAGCTTCTTCTGAGAGACGCAGATCCCTGCTGACACTGAGGCCAAAAACCAAACACACTGAGGCTGAACAAACAGGACAGACACGTTCTGCAGAGCTGTGGTTGTTTTCTTTGTGAGGTCTGTTCATATTTAATGAAGATAACAGTGAGTGTTAACAGTCCCATCAGGCTGAGAAGGTACCTGGCCTCGGTTTCATCTTTGCAGCAGCATGATCCCGACTGAGAAGGAAGGCAAAGAGAAGATCCAGTCAATGAACAAAGAGTTTGTGTTAAACTTTGAGTGTTTGTGTATCAACAAACATCAGTTTCCATTTTCAAATAACTCTTAATTGTTAAATGGAATAGACTGAATTTATAAAGAGCTTTTCAGCAGCTCAAAGTGCTACAACACAAGCAAACAGCAAATGATGATACAACTCAAACAAGTTTACTGAAGGAAATGTGAGATTTTTTTAACTCACCCAGATAAGATTTGTTCAGGTGTAACAGAGGCAGAGGACTTCAATCCTTAAATCACACAACACAGTGAATTAACAGGAAACTAACAGAGCCAGACGACTTAAACTGTGAGCAACAACAAGAGAAAAACAGTAACTTTTGGCTTTTAAATGCCTTTTAAAAGCCTTTCAGACATGATGCTGAAAAGCTGCCAGTTAAAATCCCAAACTGCCTCCTTTTGTTTATAATGAACAAGTCGTCTGTTGTGGAAAAAATGCGTGATATTCAACTTAACTGGCAGAGAACTGACCGTGACTTCCTGCAAAGGCCATTTTGTTATTGCAAGGTTCAGCATCTCCGTCCAAGACATCATCTAAAAACACACACATGATTATTAACATATGTACTCATTTTTATATCCACTTTATTCCAATCTGTGTTAAATTCTGACCTGGACTGATGCTTTGCTCGCTGTGGTTTGAGCTGCAGGCTGCTGACGAGCGTGGAGTCACAGATTCATCGTTTATTGAGGTTTTTTCCTGCAAAAAGAACAACAAAAATATTTATTTTATCACTTTGTACAAAAGAAATGTTATTAAAGAACTTTCTTTCAGTTTTACCAAAGTCAGGTTTGAGTGGCAGCAGTTCGTCCTGCTTTTGTGTCTTTCCAGGAAGTACTTCTGTGCACGTTTCCTGTCTCTCTCTGCTCTTCTTTCCAGTGCATTCTGGGTAGTGTAGAGGCCGTCCATCAGCTTCATCATGAGGTCAGAGATCCTGGAGCTGACGGCCACGATGTCCGGCCGCTGGTCTGCATCTGGACTCAAACACCTGACAAGACGTCCAGTTATTAAACAAAATACACTGCATGAAGGGAGGCTGCAGCTTTATTATAAAATCACCTTAATGTACAAAAAAAAAAAACGGAATTTAAAAAAAATATCAGTCATAGATGATTATGCAAGTGGAGTTTATTTTAGGGTTCAAAATCAGTCCAGCAGATGGACATTTAAAAGGCGCCATCTGCAGGTGTAGAGATATGAAACATTGTTTGTTTCAAAAGCAAAGTCTCACCATCTGATCACGTCTGTGACTCGCTCGGAGAAAACTCCCCCTTCGATCGGCTCGTAGTCGGCCTCCACAATCTACCAGCACGAGAAGCAACAGAGGACAGAAAGGACGAGAGCTTGAGTCCTAACAATGTGTGTGTGTGTGTGTGTGTGTGTGTGTGTGTGTGTGTTTATTTTGGGGACACGTTTCAACTCAAGTCGATTCAAGTCAGTTTTATTTATACGGCACCACATCACAACCCCGGTGAGCAGAGCTTTTGGCGATGGTGGCGAGTGAAAAAACCTTCCTTTTAACAAACAGAAACCACAAACAGGACCTGGCTCTCGGTGGGCGGCCATCTGCCTCGACCGGTTCGGTTTAAAGAGAGAAAGAGAGAGAAAGATGGAGAGAACAAGAGAGAAGGAGATGCACAATAGAAATAATAGAAAAGAAATATTGCTATTAATAGAAAAAGTGTTGCAGGCCAGTTAGTTCAGGTCGGCTTGTGCAATCTAACATCATGTCCCCGTTTTGAATACTGCAGACTTTTGGGAGAATGGAAATGATTGTAAGTTTATGTAGTGTGTGTGTTTGTGTGTGTGTGTGTGTGTGTGTGTGTGTTACATGTAACCTTGCTGGCCAGCGACAGCATGTTACTGCTGTAGAAAGGAGGCTGTAAAGTGGCCATCTGGTAGAGGATGCAGCCCAAAGCCCAGACGTCAGCTTTCTCTCCATACGGCTCGTTCTTCACCACCTCTGGACTGACACACACACACACACACACACACACACACACACACACACACACACACAACTCTTAATACGTCTTAACTTGCAAAGAACCCTTATAAAAGAAAAACACTTTGTTGACAAGGTGAGGATCTGAAGAAATACTTCATTAACTTTCTCACTCTGAAGGTCTTTAATGGACAATTTTAATGGATTCTCACATAATTGTACACAAATGAGTACAAACACACACACAAACACACACACACACACACATACACACAGCCTATGTCAGACACACACTTGAGCTATGAGCTAACACACAAATATGTGCTGTGTCTGTAAGTTTCTAACAGTTTGTAATGACATAAAACAGCTCTGTAACGCTGCTTTAAAGGGTTAGTTCACCCAAAATACATTTTTCTCTTATTTCTAGCTTGAACCTTCATGAACAAACTGAACTTCCTCACCAGGAGTAAAGGATGGTGCCGACCACTGACGTCAGCTTGCTGTTCTCCTGTTTCTGCTTGGCCAGACCGAAGTCAGCTTCAAATGAAAGAGGGACACATTTTAATCGTTTACACAGAGATTATACAGAGATGAGAGGTGTTACGTGTGGCTACGTTTTTGGCTTCAGCGGTTGTGCTGCTGGCTTGCTGCTGCCGTGTATCTCTCTCTCTCTCTCTCTCTCTTACCTTCCTGCCCCTTTTTCACCCTGCCTAATTGACCGGCTTAGGTCGATTAAC
>JAQMCX010000056.1:3540346-3575073 GCA_029814765.1 Acanthurus leucopareius | reverse complement strand
TTGGCCGGGGTCTCCAGTCTCTTTTGGTTTTTGGTTTCATATCCTAAGTTATTCTTTTTGTTGTTGTTGTTGTTGTTATTATTTTGTTGTCCGAGCTGATCTTAATAACAAATGACAACGTTGCAACTAACTAAATAAAACAATTTAATTTAATGAAATGTTGCTGCCTCTGAGCCACTTGTGTCCATTTCGAGAGGCCGTAACAAGAGTGATGTGAATGGAGATGAAGTCGTGTGTGGAAAACTCACTGATGGTGACTTTGTCCTTCTCCCCCAGCATGATGTTGTTTGGTGTCAGGTCACGGTGGACTATCCTCTTTTCCTTGTGCAGGTATCTCAACGCCAGACACATCTGAGAGAACATGGAGAAGGATTGTTAATCAAAAGAAAGTGTTTGGGATATTCTTTCTGGCAACGAAAACTAATAATATTCATATTTTAGGTTGCTGGCATTGAACACACTGAGATTCCTGAACTGCTGAAGAATCAAACATACTCTGATCTTTTTGGAAACCGTCTTAAACTGCAGTGGTTTCCAACATTTCCGATCTGATGAGCTCGAATTCCCCTCGATTGACACAAATTCATGTCCCAGATGGTTGATTTGAAATGTTTTGGCAACTTAAAATATTTATAAAATAAAAAAAAATAAAACAATTCACACTCATAAGAGTCATTCTTTACCTGGCTGATGGAGGAAGTGCTTTGTGATTCGTAATAATAAATAAAAGTTTATTTTAAAAGAGTTAAAAAGTTGCTACCTGTATGAAAATATTCCATATTCTTTCTTCTGTGAACTGCTGCTGTTTCTCCTTCAGAGAGTTCAGATGCTGAGCGAGCGGCGCTCCTTCGATCAGCTCCATCACGATGTACAGCCTGTCGCCTGAAATTAAAACCACAATTAAACATTTTCACTTTGATTTTCTCTGTTGTATCTCTTCCTTACAGCAGCTGATGGGCTGCAAAAATAACTTATCTCACCTTCCACAAACGTCTTGTAATATTTAACAATGTTTGGATGAGTCATCTGGAGAAAAGAAACACGTTAGAAACATAAAACATGGCCGCACTTCCTCATATAAATGATTAACTCGAGTGATTGAGATTGAAACTTTGTGCCTGTTCTTTGATGATCGTGAGCTCTGAGATGATTTTCTCCACGTTACTCTCTCTGGACTTCTTGTCTTTGCCGAACGCCGGGTTATGGAGGTTCACCTCCTTCAGAGCCAGGAGGTTCTGGCCGCTCTGCTTTCTCACCTGTCATCAATACATTTACTGAAACAACTTCATGTGGACTTGATGAAGCATTTTAGTTCTTATGTAGAAGCAAATCAACACTGCTGACGTCAGACGAGGCGGCTCATCGTACCTTGAAGACGCTCCCGAAGGCCCCGGTGCCCAGGTGGTCCAGTATGGAGAAACCACTGATGACTCTCAGAGGAGGTCGGTTCTGGTCCACAGCGTCGATGCTTTCTCTCAGACCGTCCAGTTCTTCCTCCTGCATTACAGAAACACAGAGCACTTCATCCATTAACCAGGTAAGGAATGCTTCTTGTCAGTCTGCATTGTTTCATTTTATTTATTACAACTTCTTTTTATTTTAACCGTCCAAAAGCAGCTGAACAAACATGTGAATCCATGTAGAAGCTGCTCTCTTACGGTGTAAAGTGAAACTCTGGTTTGCAGTCCCTCGTAGGCCGAGAGATCCCGCACATAATGTCCAACATCAATAAACAACTCAAAGAGGTCTGTGGGAAAGAGTCTGAAATGGATAAAACATTATATAACAGCACCGGAGAACATTTGGAGAGAGTTTTTTACCCCAAAATAAAAAAAAAAGATGTCCAACTGCAGCCAAACTATATGTTTTATGCCCATAATATAAGTTGTAACATCACCTCTTAAACAGATGTCTGTTTCTTTCCACACTGAAGAGAAAGCGGAGGGTTCGAAACGCATAGCACTGCAACGATACAGATACTTTACTTTCTAGATTTACCATCTTAATTTACATAATAATGCATTTCTATACATATATGATGACATTTACCTGTAAAGAAGTGACCTTTGTGTGGGAGTTTTGTGGTAAAATCAGCTTTGTGATTATAAAGACCCCATTTTCCTGAGAGAAGAAGGTAGAATTAGCATTTTAAATGTATTAATCAGACATAATGGTGGGTTTAACACTCGTCCTGTTGTGTGAGTAAGGACTTTTCCTTGCCTGCACAATGTGATGAGCAGATGCGTCATCCAGACTGAGCTCAGTCAGAACTGTAAGACAGGCTGGAAAAGGGATTAAAGAGGAGATGATTTCATTCAGGAGTTCTTACCTGTAATCATAAAGACTTAGACAGCTGAGACGTTAATGACACAGAGGCCGACACTGAAGCCTTTAGACTGCAAAATCCAAAGTGTCTGCAGATTTCAGTGTTTTTCTCTGCACACATTTATGTTTTTTTCATAATGGTGTAAGTCAGATACTCAGAAACAGAATATTTACAACCATTTCCTCCAAAATTATAGATAAACTTAGTCAAAGCTCAGTAATCTGGATTCTTGCTTCAGAAAAGATCTGTTTACATCCTCAGTTACTGACAAAACTCCTCCTTTACCAAGCGGCTGCAGGAACAAGTAAAAATTTAGTGGCTTTTTTTACAACCTGACATCATTAACAGCACAAAACCTCACTCTTGAGAATCTGTGCAGCAAATGCAACATCTCATGTGCAACATGTGCAGTGTGTGTCGACCTGACTGCAGGGCCTCGATGTTCTCCACCTCCTCCTGCGGGCTCAGCTCCTCTCGGATGTGCTGTCTATGGATGCGACCGGCTGCGTTGGCGCTGGAGAGCGTCTCGATGGACGAGCGGTCAGACACGTACTGCCTGTCGCTGAGAATTAAGAGTTAATTTGTCAGTTTAGATAGTTAATATAGTTTCTCACTATACTAAATACAGTAAATATGGTGTGTTTTTGCCTGAAAACAAAGTGTGATGCTGGTTACTCAGTCGTGATTGAATCCTCCTGCATCTTTAAGCTGCAGCTGTTAAAACACTCAGAGGTTTCTCCGACTGTGTTTCAGGCGGGTGTGAAGCTTTTGTTTCACAGGAGATGAAAGCCAGAAAAGCTGAGCAATTACTAGTCAGCATCTTGCAGATACATCACGGTACGTTTTGTGTTAAATATGAACTTTTTTCAAATATCTTGAGGTACTTCAGGAATGTAATGTAGCTTTGTACTTCCATAAAGTGGTGAGACTCACATGAGACAGATTAAAAAAAAGAAGTATGGTTAAAGCTGATGCTGAAGAGGCTGAGATATGCTGACTTCTTTCTTTAATCTGTCTCTTGTGAGTCTTCCAGCTTCGTGAAAGTGCAGCATTAATCTCTTAAATGACTCGTTAAAATGACGAATCGCCTCAGTCTGGACAGATTCGTACCAGTTCCAGTTTCCACAAGTGAACTTTCAGGGAGAGAAATGTACAGATGTGTGACGTAGAATGAAGAAGCTCTTATTAATCTTTACTACAGCTTTGAAATATATATTCAAATCCAATGTTTAATTTGCTTTAATTGCTGGCATTCAGAAACCTGCTGAGCAGCCGGAGGAGCTGCTGCATGCCGCCCCAGCTCCGGATCTCCGTCCTGGTGTCGGGGTCCTCGCACAGCTGGACGAGGACCCAGGCGACGCTCCACAGCAGCTTCAGGTGCTGAGCGTACAGCAGGCTCAGCAGCACCGGCAGACCCTCCAGCTCCCTCACCTGCTCCCTCACCTGCCACACCGGCGACAGGAGCCTCAGCAGCTCCGCACTCATCCTGGAGAAAAACATCAGGCTCGGCTCAGCCTCCATGTTTCTACTTTGCATTTTGTTGATGTATTGTTTGAATACTTCAGGGGCTGTGGGAATTAGGACTTAGAGCTAATGCAAAAGGTCGTATGTTCAATATGTCTGTGTACTTTCAGATAAGACGACATGAGACAAGATAAGCTGAGACGGGACAAAATTATCGGCCTGGTTATTTAAAAGCAGGAATGAAGATCTACAAACTTTATCTGACGGAAACAAATCCATTAAAAAAATCTTTAACCTCTTTGACAGCAGGTCATATTCCTGCAGTATTACAAGTAGATTCTCCACTATCGGCAGCTCTCCGATCTCCTCTTTGCATTCTGGACTGCAGAAAGAAAAAAAATGGCTTTCAGCAGATGAAATTAGATATGAAATTAGTGCATTTAATAAAATGTTTTCTGACCTCTCAGCCAAAGTGGTGAGAGCCAGCAGGGCTCCCAGCAGCACACTGCTGTCTGTGGTGGAGAGCAGCTTCACCAGCGTCTGGAAATAATTCATCAGAACAAACTTAATTAGAAACCAGTAATATTTTTTCCACAAAGTACAAGAAATGTAAAAGATTTTGTGATAAAGGCTGAGAGTTAAAACACCAGAGGCCACCATGCAACAAGAAAAATGTGACTTAATACTCTCCTTCATCTCACAAAGACATTTCAACTGTCAGTAAGGGTTTTTATTTCAACCCTGCTGGTATTTGTTTTAAAATAAATGCACACTAGCAACACCTGTTAGCACCCAAAGAGAACAATAATCCTAAAACTGACAGCAGGACTTTTTTTAAATAAACTGCATTTCAACCTGTGCATTAAATTGCAAAACATCTTGTGTAATTTAATGACTAATGTTAAAACTATCGGACTATCAGAGATGACTCAACACATTCAGGGGACTGACTTCCTCTTATAACATTAGGTTTAGTTGAGACACCAATATGTTTGAGCAGCACATGATCACAGATAAACGTATCCAAACTTATCGCTTGCCCTGTGGGCGCCGCTCTCGATGACCCAGACCCTCTGATTCTCAACGGCGGCCAGCTTCTGAAACATGTCTGCAATCAGAACAATCAGCAAAGACAGCGTTGATGATGACGGTGCATTCAAGGCTCAAACTATCTTCACGTTGTCTCCAGATTACTCACAGGTCATTGTGACCAGCTTCTGCACAGCAAACACCTGATCGCCACATGACACGTACATGGCAGAAACAGACTCCATAAGCTAAAATAGAGAGGATGAGATGAGATCAATGTGGATAAAACACAAAGAAAAAGTGAGAAAATACTAGAAAGCATTTACCCTGGCAAGTAAACTGATGCCTTGGAGCTTATGGAAGATTTTCTAGGGGGATAAAAAGGAAAAAAAGGCATTTATGCAGTGAAGTTTTCATAAAAAACACTTAAAAAATGTCCCAGTTGTACCTGATGGTGAGGATCTCTGATCAATAACCGAAGGCAGATCAGGACTCTCAGGACAGACTCGGGCAGTGCCTGTTCAAGCCATTCACTGGCAAAAAGAGCAAATATTCTCATTCATATCAGCTTCATGTGACACAAAAGAAATGTTTAAAGAAAAATCAGATTTATTGTACCTGCAGAGTCGGTTCTTGACCAAAGAAACAAGGATGTCGGAGAACAGCGTGTGAAGCGGGTGGCTGCTGAAACATCTTTGGTCTTTGTATGTGATGCTGAAAAATAAACGCAGACATAATAAAGTCCGAAATGGTACAGAATTTAGTTTATTTATTAAAGAAACAGTTAATCTTATAATGAATTCTTTACCTTCTGTGACTTTATCCTCTAAGAACAACTTCAAAATGTAAAAAAGACCCTGAATTTATCTCGAGGGACTTATACAACATAATATAGGATTCTTCGTGGGTGTGTGAGGTCAATATTCTTCTAATTCTCACCTGTGTTTTCTCACCTACCGTTTTCTTATCACATTTTGTATACGGATGAATATCAGACAGAAATGTATTTATGGCACAGAACATCAAAAACTGTCACGAAGAGAAATCATCCAACATTTGTCAAGACCTTGTTTGATTATCTTCTTACCAAACAAATCCTGATTTAAATCAAAAGGCTGCCATTATCAGTCTGTTATAGTTTTAAATCCTTTACATCTGCTTGTCTTAGACATTTTTTACATTTAAAACCTTTTATTGACTTAAAATATTAAGAGTAAGTTAATTTTTTGGACAAAAATTATTGTTTTGTATCATTGCATCCACAGTGTTTTGAGCTGTTCCAAACAAAAACAAGTGTTAATCACATACACACACCACACTAATGATTATTAGTGCAGAAAACATCTGCGGTAAGGGCTTAAATACAGATTTTTTGATGCATAGTGCAAATATTGAGTTATGTAGAGATTGATAGATGAGCTTTGGACATGGTCATATTAAAATTACTGGTTTAAATAGAATTTTTACATGCAACTATTACAGCATATTCACTGTGTGCCCTGTGGCCTTAAAACTTGATATAAGTTTCAGATTATATGTAGAAAAAAGTGTCAGAAAACTGTTTAAAAACCTGAATTTTTCCAGCTCAGCGGCCTCAGAGGCTCCAGTGGAGTCGCTCTCATTGCTGTGTCTGCTGGTATCTCTGGCAGGATGTGGGCCTTGTGACCTGCTGCCTCCACCGCCGCCGCCGCGTGCCTTACTGTGACTCAACGCTGCCACCTGCAACACAAAGAGTCTCAAACTACAAAAATGTACACAGACATGCAGAAATATGAGCCGCTTTGTATCCTTATCATAATGTCTAGACACACCGCCTCAGACCGGCGTCATTTGTTGTTGTTCACCTCTTGTCTGGGGCCGCTTTTGAGAAGCAGGGACTGAAGCCTCCTTAGATCATGAGATGCCCTACAAATTAAAAAAAGGCTTATCAGATGATTTGTTTTTGGCATAATCAGGAAAATTCACTTTAAATTTTGTCAGATTGTTAAATAACTGTGAGGAGGACATGAACCCAGCTTACTTAATCTGGATCCCTCTGGATTTTTGGGGTAGTTTTTCTCCTTGTCTCCCTTTTTTAACTGGATTGGACATTTTCAGTTTTCGCCTTTATTGCCATGAGTGACCTGTGAATCAACAACAGACATTTTAGGCACAATTGTGACAGCTATCTTTCTGAACTCTGGCTTTTGATAATCTTTAGAAGAAACACAATTAGCTTTTAAGATAACAGGGCTTGCTTGACAATTTATGTGTGGAAAAAATGAACCTGTTGAACTGAATTGTCCTTGTTTGTCAGGTGAACTGGTACTTTAAAATAGACAAGTCAAAGGTCTCTTACCTTTTCTTCAACAAGCAGTGAAGTTGGTTTGGACGAGGACGAATTTTGTCTCATTCAGTGTCCTTGTTCGGGAATAAAGGCGACATAAGCTTAATTCTTGAAACAGCAGACGACCCTATATTATCAAATACGGGGATAAATTCTCGGTTTCGCTGCATTTATTACCAAAACATGTACGCAGACTCATAGTCTTGGTAGCCATGGATACAACAGACGCTATTGGCATTCCGTCACCAGAGTATTTTGACACCAGAATGCCGTTGAGCAACATGAAACACAACATAAACACAAATTAACATTAAAAATTTATTTAATTAAATTGCCTTTAAAAATGTAATTTGGGAAAAAAAAATCTATTGAAGTGTTTTGAACTCTTAAATTTATTCATTTGAGTAGTGCTACGAAAAAAATTACAAACCCATCCTTATTTAATTAAACTGTATAATCAAGGAGACAGAGAGGGAAGTGTAATTACATTAAGGTGTTTAAAAAGATGTGTCCCGTATGGAAAAAAAAGCTAAAAATGGTTAGTTATCGCGAGAAAACGTAGGGACTCAAAGAAATTAACAGTTATCGCGAGGTTCGAGTGTTCCTCCCTTTGTGATTCACGTAGAATTTACGTCAGTCTTACGGCGTAGATTCTGTGAGCGCGCTTTACGTTGCGTGCCTCATTGTGCGTAGTTCAAGCAAAAGCAGCGAGAAGGGGAATGTCGGCTTGTGAATGATCGGTTTTTGAGGCGGCAGGGAGCGTCAACGTTATGGGTGAGACTGCTGCAGTCAGGCACTGTCACGACTTACTTAGAAACACACTCTGTAAACTCTAACTTTAATGACTTGTGTTTGATTTAATTCTATAGTGGAACATATTGGCTTTGCCGCTATTTAGCTTCTGCAGTTGTCTGAGCAACCAACGCCCAGTCGTCCGCCTCCACTTGGATTGGGTGCTAGCTAGTTAGCTAGTTGTTAGCTTTGGTTGCGTTAGCAGCCTGCATGATCCAACGGCAGTGTCATTTCCTGCCTTAAGCTCTCGAGCAAAGTATTTTAATATGTATTTCTATGTGAATTGTAAGCGATCACGATAAACCACTTCAACACACTGGTTTTGAAGACACTTCGTTACTTTAAAGCTTATCCTTACATAGCAGCATTTTGACTAACTAACGCTAGCTAACGTTAACTCAGTGTCGTACGTTGGATTAACAGCTCTCGTTCAGGCTAACTTGTTTGAACCAAAGGGGGGAAATCATTTTATGTTATTGCAAGTGAGCTGTGGTGGCTTTATAAATTTCTCTTTTCGTGAGATAACGTTTAGGAGTCCCTCATTATTGCAGTACAGTCATTGTATGTAGCATTACCTTTGTACGTAAGGGTCTTGTCAAAATGCGTCTGAAAATGGGGTGAAGAACCACCTTTGGGTGTATGTGATCTTGATTTGGGGACTGTATCAGCCTATAATCGATCATTTGATTTGACTGCTATGATTTCAGCATCTAGGTTAGAAAGTCAAAGTCAAACAAGGAAGATGGGTCACAGTTGGGGATAGGGAGGTTACGGCTGCCATCTAATCTGGATTACAGTGGATCTAGTACCTCAGGCTTCATGTTTTGACTGTTTCTTTAAGATTATTGGCTTCACACAGTGATCTCTTAGTCAGAATACCAATACTGGTGTTATATAATATCTGTACTTCCTTCAAAATAGGACAATTAAGTATTTTCTGCTGAGGAGAACTGTTTAAAATCTGCACTAGCAAAACTATAGTTTAGTCATCCACCTGTAACCACTTCCTTTATCAGAGCAGACAGACATATCCGGAAAGAGACCAGACAGCTGTCATTTTAAAAGTGTCAGTTAATAACGTTTTCTTCCTCAGCGTTTAGGTTTAAAAATTCAATCATGTGTGATGGTTTCTCATGTAACTTTGAAAAATAATGCATATAATGGTTCACAAACTGAGGCAGTACAATGCTGCTAATATTTCACTGTAGGCAAATAAGCATATTAAGTCACAGCATCACACATTAGACATGTGGGCTGTTGTAGGCAGGAGATGCTCCACAGGCGAAGAGAAAAAGCTGCAACAGTGAATTGACATTGCTTTATGGTGCTGCTGACATTAAAGGAGCAAGTGGAGTGGAATATGCACCAAACTAGCCAACTGTCTGTTATGGTGCAGTACCCCAGATCATGAATCATTTTGCCCCAGGCCTCCCTGCTTGGGAAACTGACTCTGCAGACAAAATTTTTGATTCTCTGTTGCTTTTTTTTTGTGTGTGTGTGTGTTCTCTCCATTTGCTTTCTGACCCTGGAAAACACTCACCATGCAACCATGCACATTGGGACCACATTACATTGATCTACATGAAACAGCTGTAAGTATTGAGATTATCTCTGTGCCTCTGTGAAAGTATAACATGCAACATTTCCTCTTGAAAATGTCTTAAATTGAATAGATAAATGTTTCTTGCATTGCTAAAACCAGAGAAATCTTTCATTTTATTCAAAGTAAAGAAGTGTTTCTCTTGATTTCCTGTCACACATGAGTCATACTAGACGTGTGTGAGGAAGGAAGTTAGTGAACGTGATTATACCTATAGAGAGTAAATCTCTTCCATGTACATTTCTGACTCATTCAGGTCAGATTGATTTTAAACAGTACTCGTAGTTACTTAACTACCTTGTAAGATGTGATCAAACAACATCTCTCTTCATTGTTTTTATTAAAATATCTTTATGACATAATACTGTGCATTTAAATAAGGATATAATTTCAACCATTACATATTGACAAGCATCTTTCAGCTCTCTGGAATGTAAATTTGAATTTTACCCAAGATCTCACAATCTCCAGTATACCAACCATTTCCTGTAAAATTACAATTTTTCAAGGAAATCAACATGAGGCGTGACACATCTAGATTATTTTCATTGGATTCCTTGATGATTAAATGGTGATTTGATAATGTGAATATTTAACTCAGTGTCAGTGAGATATATGTTACTTTAATGAAAGCTGGAATAAGCAGATGCAGACTAAATATCCAAAGGTTGTGAATCAGTGGCGTAAAAATGTTCTGTCATACTCTGAATCAATTTAAGGGGAAATTAGGGTTCAGGTGGTTGGAGGTTTGGGAGTGTATTTAGTTCTTGTAGTGTGAGAATTTGAGGAGGAAACTTTTTATTTTAAGCTTTGCAGCTAATGTGTGGGTGCGAGATTAAATTTCTGTGTCGTTTCTCTGTGTGTTTTTTTTTTACTGTTTTACAGCAACAAAAGAATCTTGAAGGATATGTTGGCTTTGCAAGCCTCCCCAACCAAGTGTACAGGAAGTCTGTCAAGAGGGGCTTTGAGTTCACCCTGATGGTTGTTGGTAAGAACACACGCTGCTGTGTTTGCCTTTTGCTTTATATGAATCGTTTCATTGTATTTATTTCAGTTGGCATTTACTGTCCTTTGCTGTGGTTTGTTTTTTTAAAAGAGCGAGAGAGATTGTGTGTGAGTGTGTGCTCAGCCATATTTATACCCAAGGGACATGCTCCCAGCTTTATACAATTAATTGCAGAGTCAGAGAGGAGGGAACTATTGCCTTGCTGTTATTTGAATTAATCTTGATGTCAGATCCTTGACAACGTCTCCCAGAACAGAAACATGTGGGATGGATTTATCTAGAGCTGCACTCAGCGAATCAGAAACGCAGACATTCTTTTAAAATGCTTGGATGTGGTAGTTGACACGGGGCCAAGGTCCTCCTTGGCTGATCAGTCCCTGTTTGGAGGGAAAATGTTTCCTCGGGTCAAAACCATTTCCTGTGGTGGGACCAACAGAATTCGTACCCAGCATGCCTCTAAGAATAGCGCATGTCCCGTTGCGTTCACAGCACTGCGATTCTGCAGGCTTTAAGCTCACCATAACATTTGGTTGGTGTGCAGTCTTTCATCGCTGTCATTAGATTTTGTCATTAGAACATCCTCCGAACAACGAGGCACCCGGGCTTTGCTTGCTCCTGTTCTCTGCAGTGGCCTTTTTAAAAGCTGCCAGATTGTGACCAAGTGGTCCTCCGGGCTCATGCTAATGTTCTGATGTGTTTGTGAAAATTGCTTCATTTTTGAAGTAACTTTAGAAAAGATATAATTGACATTGCATCTTACAGCAAGGAAAGTAGCCAAGTTTCTTGCAATTAAATCCTTACAATTAATTTTTGACAAGTGTTAATATATAGCTCTTTTGCATTGACACAAACACACAGACAATACTCGGCTTTACTTGGCTCTGATGAGCTATGGGCCCACATCTCCCTGCCGTGCAACGCAATGCGTCACCAGTATGGTGTGAGAGAGGAAGGGAGGATGAAAGATTAAGGAAGGGAAGGAGAGAGATGGGACTGGCATTCCCAGTAGTGACTGGCGTTTCTTCCTCATTGCCTCATAGAGCAAAATGACCCCACAACTTGTTCAAGCCACATTGAAGCCACGTTTGATTTCAAAAGCCTGTTATCACTTCATATTGTTGTAAACTTAACGAGGGCATAGATGCCACACATAAAATGCATCAAAAAAAAAATGCTACAGTACAAACTCCACTCATTTCCCTTTGGCTGCTGCTCCGGTGTAAATGGTGGCTCGTTAAATATTGACTTGTGGCCATCGGCCAAGACAGGCAGTGTCGCTGGTCATTTCCACTAATGATCCTTTTCACTGGGAGCTTGGAAACTGGGCACACAATGGCCAGCCAAGCTTGAGAAGCCTCCCGGACCACGCAGCCAGTCAGCTGCACATAACAAGAGCCATTGTCCATGTTGTTTCCTCAGACTTTTAACTGTTCACCCAAATAGATTAATGTCTTAGATAAATGTCAGACCCATCCTTGAATAGCCGCACGACCTTTGATTGTGTGTTGGATGTCAACAGTGATCTTTGTGTAGATAAAATACAGGGCGTTGTGTTTAGTGATAGGAATGTGTTTTTGTACCCTTTTTTTGTTTGTTTGTTTCGTTTTTTTTCTCCTAAGAAAAGCATAGCGTGATCATCAATCAAACTTTCTAACTAAAACAGGAGGATTGTGTTCCTGAAACACTGATTTACCTTCTGCTTTCGCTTTCCTCAGGTGAATCAGGGTTGGGCAAATCCACGTTGATCAACTCATTGTTCCTCACAGACCTTTATTCAGCAGAGTATCCTGGACCTTCACATCGAATCAAAAAGACCGTGCAGGTACATTTTTACAAATAAAAAATTATCTCTTAGCTGAGATGTCGCATGTGGTGTGAAAAACACATCCACAGTGTTAGCATGTGCACTGAAGAAAAAACATACAGAGGGTGAATTTTCACATTTTTTGTAGCAATAAATGGATCGAATATGAGATTTGAAAAATGGCACAGTTAGATAAACAACACTGAAACCCTGTTATGATTAGACTGCAACAGCATCAGATTTTCAACCCACCTAGAGCTTTGGCAGCCATCCAGACTGTCATTTTGATGTGTTATTTGAACGTGTGACCTCAGAACAAACAAAACCAATTCTGTGGCAACTCATAGCACATCTGTGTTAATGACATAATTGCCTACTCATCTTTTTTTTAGTGTGTTGTCAGCTACGTAGCTCCAAGAAGATTAACTGCCTGAGATTTCTGTAAGATGAATATAGTAACACTGAACTTCTTGGCATGCAAGTTCACTTTTAGAGCAGCAAATGGACCATTAAAAGATGTGATTTACGGTATCACAGCGCCAGAGAACTTCCTCTGTTTAATATTATCTGCATCTCTCTCGCCATATGTAGGTCACATGCAAGCTGATCAACAAATACCAGAAATAAAAACCCTAAAGTTTAACATAAGAAGACGTCTGAATATTGTTTTGAGAGGAGAAAGTATCTGTAACTGTAGTTTCATGTGACTCTCTTATCTGATCCAGCCCTGTTGAGTTGAGCTGTAAAAAATATCATATCAGGCTGCGACGAGGTTTGATTGACTCTTTAATAGCTGCAGTTAAACCATAGTTTCTCTCAGTGGTTTAAACAAGTCAGACTCACTGTCAGCTCCTGCCATAAATGCCATCTTCCCTAATTACACAACGTTGTCCTGAAGCCTGAGTGCTTCAAGTGCTGCACTTAATCTGTCTGGCTCCTGACTGATGGCATTTCTTTCTCCAGATGCTTTGCCTCTCTGGTTTCTCAGCATAGTTAGCTAATAGCATAGCGTGAGACGGCGTGTTGCTACATGATTCAAGTGTTTTCCGTGTGAAATACATGAGCTGTGATGCCATCAGCTTACAGTATTAATGATTTTACACCCTTGTTTTCCATTCTGCGATTTCATTCTTTTATTTGTGAAGCGGTTTATCTTCTAATGCAGAGTTTTTCTGCTGATATGAACACAGTGTTCCTTCGCTCTTTCTCCTGTATTAGGTAGAGCAGTCCAAAGTTTTAGTAAAGGAAGGTGGCGTCCAGCTGCTGCTCACAATAGTTGACACCCCAGGGTTTGGAGATGCTGTCGACAACAGCAACTGGTAAGGATTTCCAGACCTTCAGCTCATCATAGATAATATTGCTTCATTTATAATCCTCAGCGATTCTCTGACATTTGTAACTCAGAGGATATTACTGGGTCTTTGTGGGGATTTGTTTTTTTAATGGAGGCTGTCATTTTTTCATTCTGCAGCTGGCAGCCAATCATCGACCACATAGACAGCAAGTTTGAGGACTACCTGAACTCAGAATCCCGGGTGAATAGAAGACAGATGCCTGACAGCCGAATCCACTGCTGCCTGTATTTCATCGCCCCCTCGGGACATGGGTGAGTCTAAAAAAAACAAATTCAGTATACAATTATTGTGTTTTCTGTGAATGCTTTTGTTCAGAGCAACTTGCACCCTTCATGCTGTTAGTATGGGCCAACCCAGTGTGAATCAAACTTGTCACATTGTCATTTCCTCGTTCTTTACAAATAAAGGGAGTGGAAGTGAAGAAAGAATAGTTCTGGAGTAAGGGAAAGGTTTGAAGGGGAAACAGTGAGAGGAAATGAGTAGAAAACATAGTTAAAGGATGGAAATGAGAGGTCAGGAGAGGTCAGAGAAACAGATTTATGACTGGAAGTTAAGGTTGCTGGTTGAAATCCCTGAGCGGTCTGAAAAATCAAGGGGAAGGCCATGTGATAAAGCTTCTCCTCATGATAAAGCACCGAACTCCCTCCTGCTTCTGGTTCATCTCTGTGGTCACATCTGACAGCTCCTGAGTGTGTGTGCAGTAAATGTGTGTGTCGTCTTACTCCGTCTTATACAGCTACTCCCCCCAGGCCATTGTTGTAAGTGATCATGTGAAACTGAGTCAGCCCGTCTTGCAAAATAAGGGTTAAAACTTGAGGCTTCTCAAGGGAAGAAAAGGAGGTGGGGGGGTGTAGCATGAGCGCACTGGAAAAATGTCCTGCAGATGATGCTGGTCGCCAAATGCTCCATAACGGCGCGACTGTGTGGATTTTTAATTGTAATGTTTATTAGTCCCACCAGCTCTCCTCTTGCTGGGTGACAGCTCAGATTCTCTCGTCTTGTTTCTAGAAGCAGCGTACGTGTTTTGCATGATTCACAACTGAGTCAAAGAGTAGGAAGTGTGGGTGAAGTGAAACTTAAAAACTTAAGAGGTTTCTGACGTCAAAGGTGCGAGGAAGAAGGCACATTCACACTTTCTTAAATAACTTATTAGAACATACCATAAGGTGCTCCACTGCTCATGCTGCGAATAACGACTTAGTGACAAATTATAACAAATATATATGTATGCAGCTCCACTGCTGTTCTTTGTCTCAAACACGTAGCAAAATATGCACTTTTATTGCTTCATTATGTGTTGAATAACTGAGTCTCGTGTCTTTTTTGGCCTCCATGCATAAGTACTGTAACAGTGTAAAAACTTGCATGCCTGCTTGCATGATAGACTAGTTAATAACTTATTTGGAGAGCTGGATCTTGGGGATTGATAACATTTTGTTAATAACAGACAGACAAACTTGCCAGAGCTAATTTAAACGCATCAGTTCTGGACACATTTGTGCTGATGCGTCCATGAAATGATGATATAAAACCAAATTCCAGATTGATTCTTTCCAGGAATTTAACAAGCATGCTTCAACCGTGGAACAATGCCAACAGCAAAATCTTCCTCCCACGCATGATCATGTTTTTTATTCAGAGAATGTAGAGAGAGGAGAGACAATTCACAGATGAGTCTGTTGTCACTGTCTTTATGAGAGAGATTCAGGAGGTGTGAACTGAGGGGCTGAGAGAATCGGTGTGCTGAACGCAGGTCTGCTCTGAAATGAGATTTTACCCAAATATATCAGTAGAATACACTAGGGGTGATCCCCTGCTATGAAATAGAGGCTCAAAGCTCATTTATATGCATTTATGGGCTTAAAATTATGCTAATACGACAGCTTGCCCTTAGTCAAAGTCGAGGCTCTTGACCTTTAAATAAAAGACAAAAGGAGCTTATGTTGCTTGTTTCTGAATGGAAGGAAAGTGTCGTGCTTGTGTCTGCTGTGTGGAGAAACCCTATTTGTGTTCATGCAAATGTTCACAGTGAGCTCACATGCCCTCAAAGCTGTTGACCGTGACTTACTGTAAACAATGAAGAAGCCTCTGTCCTCCTTTTCTCCTTGTGTTTTTTTTTTTTTTTTCTCGTGTCCTTCCTCGGTCATTCTTTCTCTGTGAGACATTGTGTTTGTACAAGCCCGTCCTCTGTACCCACACAAGCAGTGCGTTAGCCTTGAGGATGGGCAGCGTATGTTCGCTCTCTCCCTTGCATACACACTCACACACACACTCACACACACACACGGAAGAGCATCCCCTCACAGCACCAGCTGACAGCTCTCACACAGAATCACAATGACCTCCAGCACTGAGAGACAATCTGGACATTGAGCTCCCAGCTGAACTCTGGTGACTGTTTTTTTTTTGAGGGTGGTGATTAATGAAGGAAAAGAAAACCCACATCAGTATCTGTTTAAATAATACATGTCTTTCTCCAAACTGAGGTTGAGCAATTGATTAATTACTTCATTAATCGAGAAAAGGTAATATTCAACAAGCTACAGTTTTTCAGGTTATCAGATGTGACGATTTGCTGTTTCTCCTCGTCACAAATCAAAGTAAACTGAACTAGAAACTTTAGGAAGTTACCACTCTTGAAACATTTTTTTTCTATCACCTGAGATTTTTGACAGACAGATGATTTAGCAATAAAATCAACAGTTTCCTTTATAATGAAAACAATCATGAGTTTCAGCCCAATCAGTAAAGTTTTGTATGAAATCATTTATTTCAATGCAGAATAAGAATATAACAACATTTTATAATAAACAATACAAAAATACATTTATAAATAACAGTTAAAGCAATCAGTATCACTAATTAATAACACTCTCATACAAATTAAGAAGTTGAACCCTTTGATAATCAACTCACTGTATGTCTGCTGATATGTTTTATGTAGAGCTGAAGCGATTAGCCGTTAATCTATCATTTCATCAACAAATGATGCTGTATCATATTCTGCTTTATGGCCGATTTAAACTCAGAGGGATATTTTCACCGAGCCCTCAAAGAATGAACAAAGAGATAACGATAAAATTCAAAGCTATAACTCAGTAATTCAGCCATGTCAGATGTTATTTACTCAGCTCAAAGGCGGCCAAGAATAGCAAAGCTTTCTCACGACTAAAAGGTCATTTTCTTAGACATTACAAACATGAGTCAGACGTCACAAAAACTTTTCTATATTTGGTTTAGCTCTACTTCTCATTGTGCTATCTGAAGAAACCTGACCAAGAAACCATGAACGAAAAGTAAATCCAAAAGCCAGTCAACCTCAAAAATGCAAATCTGCTCCTTAAATGACAAAGTCGAAAAAGATTGATTGGGACTGAGTCATTTTTTTGGCTTTCAGAGCTTCAAATTAGGTTTTAGAGTGAAGCTTAAAATGTTTCTCATCATATTTTATGAAGTCAACACCCTAAAAAGTGAAAATAAAAACCTTGAATAAAACTCTTTTTAAGTAAACTGATCATCTTTAATGAATATAACTTATTGGTTTTGTAACCCTGCAAATAGACGTGCATTCATATATATTAGAGCTCTGATGAAGCCGCCTCTCTCCTTCTGCTGTGGCCACTCTGTGGTCTCGCTCAGTGTCCCTCCCACAGTGGTTTCTGATGCTTTCACATCATAAATAACAGTCCATCAGCACTGCAGGCTGCCACAGGATGCATGCACAGACTGGAGCTGCTTTGATTAGTGAGCAGAGCTGCTGCGTTTTAAAAGCAGCAGCTCAGCTGAAGTTGCAGCTAAGATCATCATCCTTCTATGCTGAAGTTGCACAAAAAAAACCACAATCTTATGATCTATGGAATGTGAGTCAGAGGTCGCAAATCAACGTCACAAATAAAGCTTTGAACTTTTAAGGAGAGCCCTGAGAATACTCAAGTATTTTATACATAACTGTGCAACACCAGCTAAAGTAGAAGATGTAAAAGCTACAAGGTGATTTAAAGTAATTTGACACTGCTTGCAGAACTGCATGTGATGCTTTATCTTTATCTCCATGCAGACTGAAGCCCCTGGACATCGAGTTCATGAAGCGGTTGCATGAGAAAGTCAATGTCATCCCACTGATCGCCAAAGCAGACACCCTCACTCCAGAAGAATGCCAACAGTTCAAGAAACAGGTCAGCAGTTTCCACAGCTGCTCGCTGCTGCCGAAAAAATATCAGAGAGCAGTTTTGGGTCTTGTTTTGTGTTTTTTTTACCGCGGTCATCGGTATGTTGGCAGAAAATGTGCACCGTGAAGCAAACCCTGATAAAAAAAGACCCTCTTTGGTGTTAAAACTGTTTGTATAACAACATCCTGCTCTGTGTGGAAGCTGTTTTGCTATCGACTATATGTATAAATAACAAAGGCAAGCTTGATAAGTCGTTCCTGCAGGACTTAGCACTGCAAACAGTTTCGGTTTTGCAGTGGGCCTTTGTGCCTTTCTTAGTTGAGTTTGACTTAATTCAGGTAATATTAAGACCTTTAGTTTTAAAGCTTTTTGACATCTTTTTAATTAAGTGAGGCTAAAACTGGAAACTTGAATTGAATGTGTCATTAAACTATAACAAATAATAATTAGCACCTCATGTCAGGTACTTAAGTTACTTCAACTTAAGTGACTGAAATACTGATGTTATATTTTTGCTGTGTTAAAAGACAGATGAAATAGGAACAAACGAAACGACTTTTGTCAAACTGTTCTGTTGAGTTGTTTCCAGTTTGATCAGAAGTTGCTAAAAGATCTTTTTTCCTGCCAGATCATGAGAGAAATCCAAGAGCACAAAATCAAGATCTACGAGTTCCCAGAGACAGATGATGAGGAAGAGAACAGGCTGGTGAAGAAGATCAAGGTAGTGTAATGTTACCTAACACATCGTATCACATTGTGTTCCTGTTTTTACAAACCCACACACACACACACACACACACACACATACATAAACTGTGTTATTGATGCCAAATGTTGGTCTTCTGCCAGGACAAGTTGCCGCTGGCTGTTGTAGGAAGCAACACCATCATCGAGGTGAACAGCAAGAGGGTCAGAGGGAGACAATACCCCTGGGGGGTGGCAGAAGGTATGATGGTCGTTACTACAGTGAAAAATATGTATGAGGCTCAATTCAGGCAAAAAAATGGAAGTAAATGAGACATCCGAATACTGAGCTACTGATAGAGACAGTAAGAGGCTTAAAAATGTGTCACATCAAATATAAAAACCAGGATAAGAATGTTTTGTGCTTCAACATTAATGAAAAGTTCTTGAGTCGTAACAGAAAAACTTCTCCGAGAACTGAAACTTCTCGTTGCTTGTGTTTCCCTGCGTTGTTACATGAATCTGACTCAAGATGTTGCTTTGTGTCTGAGCTACAAACAAGGTGACGATTTAAACTCTGACTGACTTCTTGTTTTCCCTTTTCAGTTGAAAACAGTGATCACTGTGACTTCACCATCCTCAGAGATATGCTCATCAGGTACTGAATAAGAAACCTGCATCATTTAGAGATAATAAACACTTTAGTCAACAAACAGAGGCACCATTAAGACTTTTTAACAGTTTTCTGACGAGAAACGTGCCAGTTCTCTAATTATGTAGAAGAATGAATCGATATCAGTTGTTAACTTAGATGGTGTCGTTGCTGAAAGAGCAGTTGAAACATGACTCAGATTATTTTAAATATATTAAAATCTTTGTCGTTCCTCCTCAGAACTCACATGCAGGACCTGAAGGACGTGACAAACAATGTTCACTATGAAAACTACCGCAGCAGGAAGCTGGCAGCTGTTACCTATAACGGGGTCGACAACAACAGGGCTAAAGGCCAACTGTCAACCAAGTAAGTCCCGCTCAAAATTCACTGGAGACAACAGATGTGGTCAGAGCAGGCGAGTCACCTGACGCACCTGATGGTTTGTCACATAAAACCGTCTGGAAAGTCGTCCTTGAAAAACTGGAAAAGGCCAAACACTTAAAAAGAAAAACTGAAGACGACTGGATGAATTAAATGTCCATCTCAGTCTGTCAGAGGCTTAACTTCAGCCAATGAGCTCGATTTAACACATGATGTCGTATGAGAGAGCTAGCAGCACAGCCAGTTGATAAATGAGCTTTTGTCACTTTATTTACTTGTATTCTACATTTATTCAGCTCTTTAGGTTCCAGGTACCTGGAAAGGTCTGTGTTGGGGGGAGTTTATTCATAACCCATTTGTTCAGTTTGTGATGTTTTAATGTTTTACAAACACTCCATGATTTTTGCTTTTCTCGTAGCCTCTCACTGTACTAATTTTTTTAAAAAAAACATGCCACTCATTTTCACAAGTTTGCAATCAAAGCACCATTCTGCTCTCATTAATGTGGCACATTAATATAGCACATGGCTAACTCACTCAGCTAAAACTCTAATTCTACAGCCGAACAAAGGCCTCACGATGCTAATGCTAACACACGGCTAAACATGTGATCAACTCTGCTAACGTTTATGACACCCACAATCAGCAGACATCGTTATTTTTTGTCAAGCTTTTGTATTTTTTTCCATTTGCAGTTTAAAAAAAAGTGACTCAACAGTTTAAAAAAAAGTGACTCAACAGGTCTAATAGATATTTTAGTGCATGATCTCATTATAGCATGCTGTGTGCGTGTGTGTGTGTGTGTGTGTGTGCGTGTCTGTGTTTGGTTGTATGTGTTTTTGTTTTTTTTAGACTTGACACAGTTGAAGGAATGTAAGTGGTCATTTTTTTTTAACTTATTTTTGGACCCTTGTGAATGATGTTCACTCCTCTCTCCTTCCTCTTTTCTCCCTCGTTTGCTGCATTCGGGTGTTTTCTCTCTTTCCCCACGTCGACTCAGGTCCTCTTTCCTCCCGATTCCTCCGTCAGTAGACATTCCCAGAACCGGCTGGAGAAAAATTGTGGATTGCCACAGTCTTTTATGAAGTGTGATTGCCATGAATGAGATGCATTTATTTCTTTTTCCAGAAACAAACTCCTTAAATTCTTTCCACTGGTGTATTTATTGCTGTTTCCACCTGCTGCTGCTGCTGCTGCTGCTGTTACAGCCCTGTTTGGAGTTATAAGAGAGACCTGGTCATGAAATTTATGGAGGGATCATAAATAGTAATGTGATGCATAAACATTAACATTAAATTTACAAAGGCTGCAACTGCTGCTGTATTCCAACTTTACTTATTTATTCTTGACAAGAAATTTAATCAGAAATCTGACCTGAGCTGAAAGTAACTGGCATCCATAAACCAACTTTAGCCTCTAAAAAGCTGTATATCTGTAACTTATCTATAAAACTCTCAAGTCTGTCATCACCGATCAATCTTAATAACATCTAGTTCAACATGCACAACATTTGTCTACTAAATCAAGAGTTCTGCTGAATTTTAGTTGAACTAGATTTGTGTTAAACACCCAGAAAACTTGGTTTCGTGCATGACTTACTCCTTTAAAACCCATAATATTCAGAACTAAGTGTGCAGTCAGTGGTAAAGTGTCAAGAAAAACATCTTAAAGTTTTATTTGTTGAGTTAAACACTTAGAAAGTCATAAACTGATGTCATTAAGAGTATAATAGTTTGGAATTTTTAATAAACTAAAATGCAAATACAGAAAGTCTCTTAAATTTGGCACTAAATGTTGTCGGCAGACCCCACTGGTCATTGTAAGAGGCTGATAGAGAAAATTAAATCTCTGGTTCTTTGATGAAATGATTAATAAAGCACAAACCAGCCATGAGCTAACACAGAATTAGCTCTTTAGTAGTTTGTTTTCTTGCAGCAGCTGTTATTGAAAACAGCTTTAAATAGCTACTTACTTCGGCTCAGTAAGCTCAAAGAAAAATGGTTTCCGAATTCTTTTAGTAAATTGTTGTAACGCCTAATTTTAAGACTTAGAACTAATTTGAAGATGTAGAAATATGCCTAAGATTCTTTGAGAAACAAAACCCCATATTTCAGTATTTATCTTGGTTTAAAAATAATACATTGTCCCTTTAAGATTGTATTGTTGTGTCTTTTGTCTCAGTTTATTTTCGCCTTTTTTATCATATAATAATATATAATCTGTCACTGCACCAAACTGCAGTAAATCAGGCTTCACTCATGTCGTCATTTCTAGTTAAACATCTGTGGTATTCAGAAGTTACGTGCCTCCACATATTTCCTGTCAGGTCTCTTTACACTAAAACTGCAGTCAGACATCCTGGTGAGCTTAACTAACACTTAACCTGCTGCCTGCACTAACAGTCAGAGTCTCAGGTTCCTGCATTAGCCATGTTTTCCTTTTCTGGCTCTCAGAGGTGTTTCATGGTGGGTTTGTTCTCCTGTTCTCCTTCCTGTCCTTCCTATAACTTTACCTCTTGCTCCCTCCTGCTCCCTGACGTGATGTATGTCTTTGGGAAATGAGAACAGATTTTGTCACAGTACAGTTTGTGTTTTATACGGAGTTAAGGCAAACTTCTGCACACATTTCACTCCATTTATTGTCTTTTTTTCAGCTCATTGAGAGAAAATGTTGCACAGTTTACTTTTAGCTAATCAATAGATAGAGGTACATCCTTTCATTTCTATCATCTTCACCTTCAAGGAGAAGAAGTTCTACTGAATATAGACTGCTGTGTGCAGAACAAGTCAGGTTAAGATTGATTATTCTAAATTTAGCAGAGTAAATAGGTTAGCTGCACAGTCACTTAGGTCTTCTGCTTAAAACTGCTCGATAGTTTCCGGTTTAACAATTGCGACATTGAGTTTGCCATTTAGTTAAACATCATTTTCATTGGATTTGTAAGAACTGAACACCCAACCAGCAAATTTTACCAAAAAAAGGTTATAAATTATCATATTTACAACTACAGAGAAAAGATGACAACTGCTAACGATAGCTAGCATCAAACGCAAACCTCAGTTTTTTTGCTGTAAACAGCACAGGTTTGCAAACATTAACTTAGTTATAAACTGTCTAAAGTTTGATAATACAGATTACTTTCTGGTGTTAATTCTCTAGAAACTTTAGTGCTATTAATAACTATCAAGCTAGCTGTCGTGCAGTAAACTAAAAGCCCAGAAATGGTCGAGCAGTATTAATTTAAGGTGGAATTATGTCACAAAGCTCAGTGCAGCAAATCTATTCAGTTGGTTATTGTCAAAAGTCTAATAAAGGGTGAAATTACTGTTCACAATGTGTCAGCAAACTGATGAGTAGGCTGGTGCTGGTGGTGATGCTGTGAAGTGCTGCTCTAAATTTGTGTGTGTGTGCGCATGTGTGTGTGTTTGTGTGTGTGTTTGTGTGTGTGCGTCCCTGCAGGAGTCCTTTGGCCCAGATGGAGGAGGAAAGGCGAGAGCATGTGACTAAGATGAAGAAGATGGAGATGGAAATGGAGCAGGTGTTTGAGATGAAAGTCAAGGAAAAAGTACAGAAGCTCAAAGACTCTGAAGCTGAGGTAAAACACACACACACACACACACACACACACCTGGTTTAATAGAGCAGTTCCAGCCCTCGTCGAGTTACTCATCTCTGGTCTTCCTCCTCTTACGCTGACGTGTTTCAGCAGTTAGAATCGAGGGAACTTCATGAAAGTGTGTCATCGTTTTGTGGAAATGGATGTTCTGTTTTCAAGTTCCTGTTTGGTACCTACGTGATTTATTTACTGACTTTTGGAAAATTATAGCTGTGAAATATAGAAACTGTTGCAACAACAAAGAAACAATATATCCTTGTATGTACGATGCACTGAAATAAATGTGCACTATGACTGAAACACAGAAGAAAAAAAAGTTATATTAGGAAAACAAAACTAACTCTGAACATATTAACTCCAATTACAGCACCTTGTGGTCGGCAGTAGTTTCTGTCACGAGAACATAACCACTATCAGACAGGCTGGTACCTCTGCTTTGAATAGCATCTCATTATGACTCCAGCTGTTGATATGAAGGTTTTCTTCATATGACAATGATACATGAAGAGTGTAAAAGCAAAGCAGATGGTTGTTGATTTGTGTAAAACTATGCATGCTAATCAAACACTGTAAATGAAAACACAGACAAATTCAGAACTAAATCATAAAACTATTAAAATAATGTTGCCTTTTCTTGAATTTCATCCGGATCATTTTGTCTCTGATTACCTTCCTGTCTCCACCTTTGACACCAAAGAGTCTTATTTATTATTTATTACAACATAATGAGACCCTTGTGTTCTCTGTGATTCAGTATTATCTTGTTAAAGATCTGCATTCACTCTAGCAAAAGAGGGTTTTGCTTTGAGTGAAAAGCTCTGTAGTTCTCAGGTTTTTGCAGTCTGTGGGATGTGTTCAGGTTTTTGACTGCATGTGTGATTGTACATGCATGCTGACATCTTTATTTGTCCTGTGTGTGTGTGTGTGTGTGTGTGTGTGTGTCTCTGCAGCTTCAGCGGCGTCATGAGCAGATGAAGAAGAACCTGGAGGCTCAGCACAAGGAGCTGGAGGAGAAGAGACGCGTGTTTGAGGAGGAGAGAGCAAACTGGGAGGCCCAGCAGCGCCTGGAGCAGCAGAAACTGGAGGCCTCCAGGTACAACTGAAGCCCACTGTCACTTTTTAAAAGGCTGAGCTGTTTATGTTGAGTTTCCAAAGTATTAGAGATCCATGTCAGGGGTGGACGTAGTTTCAGTGGAGGGTGAATGGTGGGCTGTAGTAGATTAGTGCCATCTTGTGGCCATGTGACCCTCATGCAGGATGATACACTGCATTTCCTTAAGTAAGCAGACAGTTTGTGGTTCAATCAGTGCAGTTCTGCTATCCTGGATGCTGAACTCTGCCAAAATAAAAACAACTAACAAACAGCCTCTTTAGCTGGAAAAAAAATAGCTGTTAATTTATTGTGTAAGATGTTTTGTCTGCCTTTATGTGATGCTGCTGATTCTCAGTATCGAACATGTTTTTCCTCACTGCTCTACAACAAATTCCACCGACGCAGATCATGCGCCGCCGAGCTACCAGCTGTCAAGATTATTAAGAGTTTAACTCAGCTAATCTGCCTCATCCCTGCTCTGTGGGTCTGAATCTTGGTGCTGAGAGATCAGCCTGTGACACATTTTCCCCAACAGAGCCCACCTACTTAAAGCAATTAGAGCTTAAGACAAACAAAAACAAATTCAGAAATCTGTTATGTGAGGAAAATCGTTGTTTGGACGACCTGATCTGGGTTAAAAACAGGTTACAAGCCTTGTTTGAGGATTCACAAGCCAAAAATGTTGTGAACCATCAGTGGACACAAGGTTTATTTTGGTATACAGCATATAAATGCATCAGTACTGAGTGGACTTTTTAATCTAATTTCTTACTGACAAACAGAAGGTGATTGATAAGTTCATGTCCTAGGGTGGAAGGAGTCAGTATGACAAAATGTGGCTCATTTATTTTTTATCATATCCCCTCTGTATGCATTCACACTCTTTGTTCAGCTGTGTTGAAGCATACAGACGCTTGCTTATATGGGTCCAGAGCAGCGATGATGACATTATCAGTATTAAATTAACAGTCACTAAGCTCTTGGTGAACAGGAAGTAGTTTAAGAGTGCCAAATCGGTGGATTAGGGTGAGTGTTTGATCACTTCAAATCCTCAGTCCTGGATGACTTTATGAAGGCGTGTGTGCTCTAGTTTCTCACACAGTGCCGACTGTCAGTTTTCAATTACCCAAAACAGAAAAACCACAGAAGTTATCAACCTCAAACTTTCTGCAAAAATAAGTCAAAGAGCTAAACTGCACGTGTGTGTACCGATCGCTGTGTAACTCGTATCCATCTTCCTCAGGCCACAATGATACCAGTCGTTTAGTTTGTCAGATCTGAGAGTTTAAGAGCTCAAATGTTTAATATTTATAAGTGTATTTATAGTAACTGATTATGCATTATGTTTTTTCTCTTTCAGGACTCTGGAGAAAAACAAAAAGAAAGGCAAGATCTTTTAGAAGACAGTCGGCAGGACCACCCCAGCTCGAGTTATTATTGTTTGCCAACGTTGCCGGTCAGGACACCAGTGTATGGCACTGACATCACCCACCTCCTCTTCCTCCTCTTCCTCCTCCTCTCCCATCTCCCTTTCCCTCCCCTCCTCCTTCTCCCCTCCTTGTCCCCCGCTCTTGCTCTGTCTGCCAGCACAGCTGTGCTCCTGCTCCCAGCCACTAGAGGGGGTGCTGGGGGTATTGTGGGTATGTGAGGAGGTGAACGGGGTCTTCATGTACGTACAGAGCCGCCACAACAGAGCCCCCTCGCTGCCTCGGGACTCATCATCATCGAAGAATGTGTTTTTTCCCTTAACAGAAAAAAAAATAACCATGTTTTAGAAAGGCCAAACCCGTATTATTATTTTAATTATTATTATTATTGATGTTATTATTATTATTATTATTATTGTTGTTAACTGAATACTGTCCCCTTCCCCCACTTGCTGCTCTCTTATATTCATCTTGAGGTTGCTTTTAAATGACTGATGTGTACAGTTTTATGGAGAGCACTGCAGACAAAAAAAAAATATATATATACCCATGAGTCATGTCTGACTGTTGTACAATCAAGTTCTGGTGAATTTTTAATTGTTTACAGGAAAAAAAAAAAATGAAAGTGACAGTATATGAACATTAACCTGATCTTTCGTCATGTGCTAAAGTAAGAAGAAGAAGACAAGGCATTAACTAATCCTTATTGTTTTGTTTTGAGTGTATACAGTTAACTTTAACCTTCCTCCCCTTCTGAGTGCGACAGTCGACAAACAAAAACTGAAATCAACAAAAACAACAAAAATGCACATTTGGCCTTTTTATAGACTTAAAAAAATGGCTAACGCTTCTTTTTTTTTTTCAAAACAATGTAATGCTTTCTTTTTTCCTCTGTGTTTAGCTATTTCCACTAGCCTTGGACCACCATTTATAATGTCATAAGTGTTATATTTCACTTTAGTTTATTTTTATATATACCGAGCCAGCTGAAGTAATGACTTCTTTTGTATGTTTAGAAAAAAAAATTCCTCAGAGACTTGAGAGCAGCGTCCACTGTCAAGAAGAAACATACTTTCACTTTAACAGTGAGCCCGGACGCTTAATGAAAACATTATTTCAATCACTCTGCGGAAATGATCAGTGGGAAATGAAGAGTCAACACCGCAATTTTTGCTTTGGCTATGTACTCCATCTCTGTATTTTTAATTTTATTTTCATTTGTATTGTACAAAGTCACTTAATAAACCTGTGATGATACTGAGGAGTGAGATGACTTTAATTATGGGAAACTGGTGTGGATGGACAGTTTTTGTGAAGTGATGATTTACGCTCAAATTTTACTTTTTAACTTGCCACAAGTGTCACAGACTACTTTTTTTTTTACCATTTTTTTCAACACTAGATGGCGCTAAGTGGCCGAAAATTCTCATAATCAGCACCAGAGTCAAACTTAACTGCTAAATGTGATATTTTTATGAGGTGACTGAACATAACAACACTTTTTTCATTTATTCTGGCATAGAAAGAAGGAAAACAAATGCAGATCTTCGTTCTTCGTTGCAGCTCACGAGGCTCCTGCAGGGATGAAATCAGCTGTTACCAGGCAGACTTTCACCCAAATTATCTGTAATATCACTATTAAGAGTGAAACTAATTCTACCTTAATCATCAAAGCTCCTTTTACCCATCAGACCCACAAAGGTGTGAAATTTGTGTCCTGGAATTTAAAAAATAATGCAACACTCAATTCGTATTTTTTAAAAAACATGTCTGAAAGTGACATTTATGCTGAAAACAAGCAAAATAGAAACACTTACGTTTACGTCCTGTCTGTGATCTCGCTGTTTGAGAGAGAAAAATAAAAAATAATCATAGCTGAAGGCTGCTATCTTCAACATAAACACAGTATTATTTGGTATTTAATGCTGTCAAAGATCTACCTGAGCTTTTCCTCCTCGTGAGTTCAGGAGATTGGTGCGTTCCTGGTTTTCGGGTCATTCTCAGTATTATGTCTTTAATTAAATCGGAGCTTGGACTTTTTTTCTTTAAAGAGACAAAGAATGCGAAGAAAATCATTAAATGTTTAAATGAGAATATTTCTCTTCTATTATAAAAATACATTTGATTCTAGGCAGTGTTTGAATCATTTACACTATAACCGAAAAGAACATTACTCAGTTTTCCAAGGGTCAGTAAACACTTCATCCTAAGAACTTTTGCGAAAAGCTGGCATTGACGCATTTTCTTTATATAAACTGCAAATTCTAATAGATTCAAGGTAAATAAATTGATTTAGTCTTACCATTTCGATGCCTTCTCTCCAGTTTTCAACATCAACTTCTTGACACGAAACGTTTGACAGAAGTAGCACAACTATTAGAGCAAGTTTAACTACCTCCATCACAATTTCACCCAAATTCCTCTATAAAAATGTAAAATCTAAGTCTTTTTGTTCCCCCTGATTACAGTTGATTATAAATACATGAGAGTAGGTAGTCTACACCTTGTTACAATGCTGATAAAGACCTTATAACTTTGCTTGTGACGAGCCATTGCGCCACGGGGGGCCATTGATGCTCCCTTTTTGCGCACAAGGGCTTTTACGCACAGTTGGAGTGGATAATGTCGGTCGTCTCCGGCAGTCATTGCGTGAGTCATGAGATTTAATTATGACACAGTTTTGTAATTAGTATGTGAGTCCATTGAAAGATGATAATGGACTTTGAGATTCTTAAACTGTGACAGCTTGGCAGCCTGAGATCAATTTGCTGACCAGTTCTGGTGCTGACATTTCAACTCAAGAGCAAAACGCAGACGTCATGGATGTAAAAACGGTGTCATATTCGAGTGGTGTTACTAAACTAAAAAGATAAGGAGTTGCAGGGATGGATGAAGTGTTTGAGTCATTTTTTGTATGTTTTATCTAAATCTCAGATGTAAAAAAGAAACAACTGTTTACTTGATGAGTAAATGTAGGTTTACAGTTTGCTACAAAACCTGGTGTTTTTATTAAAATCATATAAAAGTAACTTATCAATATAAAATGTAATACAAGTTTTTACTTTGCAAATAAAAATCAAAGAAATTAATTTATGAAAGACAGCCTACAGATCCAGAAGTTACATGTAAACGCAGATAACTGCTTTGAGTCACTTGGGCAAGTCTCATCAAATCTCGCGAGAAAGAGACTTTTTTAAAGAAATAGTCCGTTAGCTTCGTTAGTTGTAAATTAGCATGTTTAGCAAGTTAAGTTTCGAATTGATTCTATAATTACTGATCAATGACACTATTTTTTTAGTATATATCAACATATTTATTAACTATAATGATTTTCCGCCTCTTTTTTTACATATTGTATTTATTTATGTCATTAAAAGTTTCGCTAATATCAAAACAGGCTACTAACTGAAATCTCGCTAGTTTTCGAGCCATCAACTGCTCTGTCTGTGTACGGTTTGCGCTTCTGAAGCTTTTTGTGTCCTCTGAGCCGCCGTAGACATCAGCATGGCCCGCCTCCGACTCAAAAGTGTTGAGAGCAAATTAGGATGCACAGAAAACGCTCAGTGACAGAGTTAAACTCGCACTCTGACCTTTGATATTCAGGTAAACTCAAAGAAATGCTCGGACTCGTCAGTTCGTGGTGAGTTCAGGGTCACCCGCCGTCAGCGTAAACATGGCTTGGTTGCGTCCAAAGTTGACGGTGTTGGGGTTCCTTGTTTTGACAGCTGGTGTGACAGAAGCTGCAGGGAAACCGAAACTAATCGGAGATGAAGCGGCCTGTTGGCCCAGCGATAACACGCTAAGCCTGAGATCCGTTAAAAGCTTCACGGACCTCGGGCCGGAGCCAGGCGACCAAGCGCCCGCGTTTAGTGTCCGAACTCTGGATGGAGAGTTCTCCTACCAGCCCGGTTCTCTGCGGGGACCTCTCATCATCCACGCCTTCACCAACAAGTCAGCGTTCCTGGAGTGCATGTGGACCTCCGAGGCGTCTCTGACCAGCCTGGTGCAGGAGCTGCCGAACAGCACCCAGGTGTTGTTTCTGTCGCTGGACGACTCTGCGGCCACTGATGCTCTGTGGATGAGGGAGCAGGTGCACCGGGTCGCCGTGCACAGGTGACCGGAGAGGAACCTCTGCTTCAGGGGCAGAGTGTTGTGATGAAATGCAGCCCAGTCCGGTGGTTAATGTTGCAATACAACAATGTCAAAATAACTTCATAACAACGAAGAAAACCGTGCATTTAAAACTTAATTATGAAAAAAAAGCAAAAAATATAGAAGTATTAGGGTACAAGATAGTTTTTTAATCCTTATCAGCTAATAATAATAATAATGTGCAAAAAATACTAATTCTGCAGAAAACTCTCCGTTGTAGTTCACAAATAAATGTATTAATAATTAAGTTTTTGTTAATTCCACTCATCTTAAATTTCTTTTATATTATGTTTTATGTAAAAACAGACAAAAAACGAGTAGCATTTTAATTAATAAATGTAATCTAAAAAAGGAGTAAGGTAAATATTAACCACAAAAGTTGTTTATATTGCTTGTAATGAAGATAAAGGAAACATCTAGTGATTATTTTTACATAAAATTGTTTGATTGTATTATTTTAAAAATGCAAAAATGCAGTGGGTCCAACAGACCCATGAACACTGGCTGAATAACAAAAAATGAACACCACACAAGGGTTAATGATGCATGTGGTACTGTATACTCATAATTCTCTTGCCTTAGCTGGTTAAGCTGCTGGAGTTTTATCTGCTTTATATTAGAGTTAAACATTTAATTGCAATATCAGTGAAATTGCTGTAAGGCCAAGTTCAAAACCTGAAAACTGCGACTTTTTTTCCAGGTAAAATGTGTCACAGCATACATATATTAATGAAACATTATGGTGCTACAGAGACACCTGTTCTGCAAATCATGTTCTTCGAACATAAGGGGACATGGCTGTTTTTATACAAACCACAACATAAGATCATTATCATGTTTATATTTGTCAGTAGTAAAAAGGAAATGCAACCAGCTAAAATTGTGACTTCCACTTAAAAAAAGAAAAAAGAAAAGAAAAACACACTTAAATCAAAATATAGTCAATTAAAGTAGACGATAAAACTCAGGCTGTTTTGTTGTTTGCCAAACTAGCTGCTGCCAATTTTTTTTTAGGAGAATTAGTCTTAAAATGCTTCCAAAAATATTTGTCAAACATACTTTGCCAAACTGAGTCACACCTCACTGTATAAGAGGAACTGAAGACCCAAGCAGAAACTACCCCGATGGAAACTTAGGTACTTTACACTGACATGTGACCCGGTTACTCTGATTTTAACCAAAAACAGTAAAATGCAGGTTGTTCTTAAACAGTTAAATTGTGCTACATAAACTATTTTTAGTATTATTTAGAGAATTAAGCCTTTTTGGCAACACATTATATTGTAGTTGCTGATAAAATGCTGAGAATCAACGTTTGAGTGTTGAAATAAGTGTAACCGTATTGCTTAATATGAGTTTTTTTCTCGTGTCTTTGACAAACAACCTCTAACCTTCCTCATCTCTCTGCAGTAATAAGGAGGTTCTCTCCAGGCTGCACTTCTCTCCAGTTCCAGTCTTTGCTCTGGGAAACTGGATTCCTCTTGTGCTTTACTACTGGAGCTCTTTGTCACGCATTTCGCAGGCTGTTTTCAGAACCGAAGGTAAGAGCAATGTGTTTCTAACGGGTCAGATTCTGTCACTTTTATCAGGTAAATTTGCAAAGTAGAACTACTTTCACCAAAAATACTGTGTAGTGGTAGGTTCAGTAATATCTAAGCTGCATTAGACACATTATTTATGGGTGAATCACTTCTTTATTGAAGCATTGAAGTTCAAAACCCAACATTACTGAAGAAACTGGAACTGAAAAGAGTTGGTACCTGTTATTAAAGTGATGTGAACCCTCATATGTTCCACCATTGTAGCATCCTGACTATTCTGCATGTGCATTGGTCTTTTCTCAGGCTCCTTAAAGTGACAAAACCTAAAGATCTTTTATGCTGGTTTTCTAGATTGAAAAATCTGCACAATAAACATGCATTCTTACATGTATAGTTTTACGACTTTTCATGTGAAATTTTCTTGTTTTTGGATGATGCATCTTGTGTATAAAATAACCAATATGGGATGACTGAACCAAACTGTCAAACAGCTTAAATCTGGCAGGTTTTCTTTTTTTTCTTAAGTTAACAAGCAGCAGAATCAGAGGTTAAAGACTTGATTTTTGGAATTTCAAGGTATAATCAGTTCATTTTTTGAATAAAAAACACATTTTATGTCTTTAACACAAACTTTCTCCTGAACAGCAGCAAGCGATCACTCTAAAACAGTCATTTTCCTTTGCATTTATGGTATTTCCCTCTTTACAGATTGTTCTTCGCCTGTGGTGGTCAAGAGCCTGAACGCCAGATATGATTGGCTCAGGGCGCGCTGGGATCAGAAGTCGTATCAGCTGATGGACGCAGGTGACGGCTGTGATCCCTCCCCCTCCATGGCGGGTGCTGTGGCCTGGGTGTCTGAGGGCAACTGCTCTTTCTTTGATAAGGTCTGTTGTACATTGACACTCATACAGTCTGCAGCGAGGAGTTAATTTTTAAGCCGACTGATCACGCTTCAAATTTAATGACACGACCTGCTGAGAATTTCTAATTCAACCAATGAATCAGCCGTTTCCAAGCAAATCGGAGGAGTTTCGACCTTCAGTGCCTGTTTTTTCTATGTTTGGGTCCCAGTTTTGTTTATCTTGAGCATGCATACAAGGATGATGCAATACACAGCCCATGTGTGTGTGTGTGTGTGTCTGCAGCAGTAACACACTTTTCGACAAGATGTGCAGCAATGCATCAACAAAGGCAGCGAGGAAAGACTGTTAACCTATAAACATACAAACATGTGGACATAACGGGGCCAATTACTGCTTAGCTGCTAATCAATGCACAGATTTGACACCAATTTTAATCATCGACAACTATTAAAGTTATTTTTCAAGCAAAAATGCAAAAAAAATGTGTTCTTTTCCATTTTGCTTTGTAGTTTAAACATCTGTGAGGTTTTCTGACTGCTGTTTGAACGACAGACTCAATTTGAAGAGGCCTCTTTGGACTCGAGGCGATCTCGATCTGTGCTATCGACTTTCATCTAAAATAGGTTTTTATCAGCATTTGACATACTTCCTTTCAGGTGCAGAACATGGCCAAATCTAACGCCTCCGGTGTCCTAGTTTACGCTCTTCCTGGAAACCCGATCCAGGACATGAACTGCGTCGAGGATGAATGCAACACGACGCTGAGCATCCCTGCTTCCATGGTGCACCTGGAGCCGTGGGTCGCTCAGGGGCTCGAGTATGTTCCAGCATGTTCCCTTTGATGATTATCATCCTTGAACATAGATTAACTGAACCCTTTCAAGGTTGATGTGATGATCCTCTACAGCCTGTTTGCTTCCTCTCTGATGATGCTGCTGATGTGGTCTGGTTTCTCTCTGTATCTCTAATCAGAACATCTGATTTTGAAGCATAATTTTTGGTTAATTAGAGATTTAAACTTTTTAAAATCAGTATAAATTGTTTTATAAATCTTGTTTGAAATTTGACTTTGTATGATGGTTGATTTTGTTTTGCAGGTCTGGACAGCAGCTGTTTGTGTCTTTCCAGACGACCCCATCGCCGAGATTTGTCTTCGCTATTGACCAGCAGGGGGCGCTAGCTGAGATTGGCTTGTTTCTTTACCCCTCGTTCAGCTTCTTTAACTGGCAGGCGCAGTGGTAAGAACACAAATAAAGGTCTGAAAAGTTAAAGAAACTCATCTGTAACTGGAAGATTTCCAGTTTTTATCAAACAGATTGTATCTAATTAAGATGAAATGAGTAAATATTGCACTGTGTGTTTAAATGCATTGTTAAATTTGAGGAATGCATCTGATTCAGCAGGTTGTTTCAAGCCAAGTCAGTTTATTTAAAAAGCCTAACATCACTGATCACAGATCTGCCTCATGAGGCTTTACGAGCTGTACAGAGAACAAACTCTGACTTAGACTTTTCAGTTCAGAAAAGAGGGAAACTCCCTAAAAATTATGTTTTTTTATCTGTGACTTTTTCTCCAGGTTTGATTTCTACGCTGATCTGCAGACCAAACTTCAGAGTCCTGCACAGGTTGTTCCTGTTTTTGACAAAGTCAAAATGCAGGGGGAGAAAGGAGCTGTGGCCACGATCGACCTGCCTTTAGGTAACTTTACCAATGATATGTGTGAGATCGGCTGGTTTAAATGTCAGAATTTTGTGCTTAGGTAACATATACTTTGTAATTTTCATAATTATCACTTAGATGTGCCTCCAAAACTGGATTTAATCCGTCTGGAACAACACAGTTATATCATTCTGTAGGTCTGCTACAAATTTGTTCAGCAGGAAAACAATAAATGTGCAAATAAACTTCAAATGCAATGCAGGTTTCCTGTGTGGCACTGTTATAAAAAGACTGGTAAACCAATTTAGATCTGACTTGGATGTTGTAATCCATTTTTAAGGGTAATTTCTATCCAAAGAATCCATTAGAGAAACATTAGCATGTAGAGATGAAGGCATTTTGCATCATAGCATCAGTGTGAGCTCTCACTGCAGCAGGGCAGCTAAATCAAGCATTATAATGATACCGACATGAGCACGCTGTGTTTCTCTGCAGGTTTGTTGGAGTTTAACGTGCTGGAGCTCGACGCCTCCCTGTCGTGTCCCAATAAGAGAGACTCGTCCTGCGCTCACTGGGATCACACGGTGCAGCTCTTTATCTGCTGCGATCCGCTCGGTCCGTACTGCAACACGGAGCTCGGCCGATGGATCACCGCCTTCCGCAGGTAGTAATGTCGAAGAAAAACGCTCAGAAATGCAAACGTATACAAAAGATTATCATGATTGGTTCTTTTCTTATCAATTATCACATTTTTTTCATGATCAATCTAAATTTCAGGTGTTTAA
>JAQMCX010000056.1:3502600-3524087 GCA_029814765.1 Acanthurus leucopareius | reverse complement strand
AAGGAGTAGGTGGAAGTAAAACTTATATATCCCTACCCCTTTCTCACTTATTTATAAATAAATAAATAAAGACAAAACTAAATACAACCTTAAACAAATCAAGATGAAAACTGAGACAGATTCAATTACAACCAAATATGAGTGTGTTCTAGTCATTAATCTTTGTTGTTTTCTCTTTTATTTATTGTTTCTTTGGAGAAATCTGTTGCAGACAGCACACATACTGTACATCAATAAGCCCTTTTAAAGAGTCTAATGCAAAAATATTTTTATCTCAATATCTAACTGCATCACTGACATTCCAATATTCACAGTTAAGCACGTTGGGATTATTGCTATCTAATCCTTATCTCCTCTTCCGTTAGAGTAAAAAATCAAACAGCTGGTGAGCGTGTACGTGTTAGTTTCACCTTAATGTCCATCGTCTTATCAATCGACCTTTGTGTTTGTTCCTGTGTGACAGGTGTTTGTGAGCTGCAACTTCTGTGGGAAGTCTATCTCCTACAGCTGCTCGGCAATGCCTCACCAGGGCCGCGGCTTCAGCCAGTACGGTGTCAGCGGCTCGCCCACCAAGTCAAAAGTCACCAGTTGCCCCGGCTGCAGGAAACCGCTGCCACGTTGTGCCCTCTGCCTCATGAACATGGGCACACCTGTTTCTAATTGCCCAGGTAAAGTGGCCTCTTTAGAGTGTGTAGACAGATGCTCAGCTGACATTTCCAGTCACAGACGGGCATCTTGGATGAGCTTAAGTATCCATAATACTTAACCGAGCATTTGCATGGGACAAAGATCAACATTTTAGGGTAGTTGCACCTGGAAGTTCAATGGCAATTTCAGTTTCTTTATTGCTGTGATGTCCTTCATGCCATCGTTGATAGTCAAATTTTTTTTTTAGACTGTCAATATTGACTTGTGGATAACTTTTTTCTGATAGGAACAGGGAAGTCAGATGAGAAAGTGGACTTAACAAGGGAGAACAAACTCGCTCAGTTTAACAACTGGTTCACCTGGTGTCACAACTGTCGACACGGCGGCCACGCCGGCCACATGCTCAGCTGGTTCAGGTGGGCCTCACAGGATGCTACACACACAGTTATCAGGTGTATGTGAACTTGGTTCCTGCTGCAGCTTGTTTACATTCATTTTATTGGGTTTTTGATTCTGAAACAAACAAAAAAAAGACCTCCAGTCGTTGCAGTTAAACTCAGGTGGACACATGTTGTGCACAAAACTTTTTTTTTTCCTCTGAGTGATTCTGACGATAATTAAAGTCACTTTATTTTACAACCTGTCACTTAAATGTAAAGAAAAATGGTATATTGTAAATGTTTGTCCATGTTGGGATCCTCATAAAGAAGAATATCTCCTTTTTCCTGTGTCAGCTGGTTGGTTAGAGACCATCATGGTGTCTTCTGAGAACTAATCCCTCTTGTTTTGCTGTGATTGTTACCTTTAGTTATCTATCACCAGCGATGCAAAGTAAGGTAGAAATAATTTGCCTGTTACAAAACTCTCTTTGCTTCAATTTTTCTGTACTTTTTTTTTACTATTTTAGAGTGACGCAAGCAGAGTTTAAAAATGACAAATAAACTTACAGACAAGAGTATAAATAACATTTTTAGCATCATGAAAAAGGTTTTTTGAGATATTTGTAAAATCCCTTTGTTTGATTTTTAAATCAGAACCAAAAACTCAATGAATGGAAGGCACACTTACCTGAAATGCCCTTCAGTCTTTTGTCACAAGGACGTTCTTGGTTATCTATTGTTTACACATTTCTTTTTGTCTGTGTGGTGTTTCGTCTTTTAATTGACTGTCATGCGTCTGTTTCAGAGACCACACAGAGTGCCCAGTGTCGGCCTGCACGTGTAAATGCATGCAGCTGGACACCACAGGGAACCTGGTGCCTTCAGACAGCAGCTAAACAGGAGACGCCTGTCGGAAACTGAAGCCAAACACCAGCCCGGACCAGAGCCAACCAGTTCATTTCACTTCAGTTTCGGCTTATTCACAACGCAGTTTAAAAAATACAAGTACAATCATATGAGACATAATGGGTATATGTGAAATGGGAAGCCCTGATTAGCTGTATTAAGCTTGAGAATCGGGGCCCAGTGCAGGTTCACTGCTGCACCGGCCACACTGACAGCTGGCCAAGGGACAAAGGGTGCCAGCAGTGCTCCTTCTCTGGAGTGGCTGCTTGAATAGAAAGACATACTGTTAAGTTATAGTCTAGTGAATGTAACGTCGTAACAGAGCCCTATATGAAGAAGGGAGGCAGTGTGTGTTACTGATCTCACTAACTGAATCAACGACAGAAAAGGGAGCAAATGCAAACTCACTGCTCTGCTTATTAAATTCCACTCAGGAGAAACACAAGAGGCTCAGTTGTAGTCGGCCTCTTACAATCTAACCTGAATCAGGCTTATGGTTTTATTGTGTTCAAATAAAAAAAAAAAAAAAAAAAGGAATAAAAAAATGTCCACACACACACTCACGCACACATCAGGTTGTGAAGATGTGACCACAGGTGCCAATATGTCTGAGCTATGTGTTTTAAAAACGCTATTTAATGTGTGTTTGTCTTACGGAAGGATCTCTTTACATACCTCATGAAAGCATTGTTCGGGGTGAACGACGGTACCCCGGGTGACGGAACGGATTGTGGCGCACAATAACAACACTCTCTTGCTCTCTTCGTGTTCCTGTGCGCCACTCTTCTTCTGGCATTGTGCATGGAGGAGGAGGGGGGGGAGCTTCCAGTGCGAGGGGCGTATTTTTTTTTGAGGTGGGGGTGCAAGGATGAGGGATTGGAGAAGGTAAGGGGTGGCAGTGGGTGATGAGGAGGATGAGGGTGGGAGGGTGCGTCTGTATTCACCAGCCCACTCCAGGCCTGTGGTCCATGAAAGGAGCTCGCCAGAAAACAGCAGCTGCTCGGCACTCTGACAAGACCCTCCAGATTGTTCCCCTCATAAAGAACCTCAGCTGCCGGAACACTATTGACTCAAAGAGAGGGCGAGAGAACAGACAGCCTGAGCCCCTCACTCCCCCTCCGACACCCTCCGAGATACACAGACTTGCCCTCTCTTTCTTTCTCCCTCTGTCTGTTCCTCAAATTGCACCCAAAAAAAAAAACTATGCATACCACACATCAATCCAAGGATGGGTGCCGTCTGTGGGGGGACGGCTGTGTGTAAGCTGCATTGTAAATGGGTTTTCTCTCTTTCTCTGCCACCCTCCCCGCTTCTGTCACTAACCTAGGGAGGCATTGTAAGTAAGAGGCGGCCTGCACCAGAGCTGGCTAAATCACTTAGTCATGGAGTAGGGAGGAGGTGAAGGAGGGGTGGGGGCACAGGAGCTACTGTATGCTGCTTTCACCAGGATCTCTTCCCGTTGTGGGAGGTTTTATAGGCCTACATGCCCTTTTGTGAACTATTTTAGAGTGGAGCTGACAAATTGGCGAGCCGTGTAGCGTCCCCAAAAAACAGGGTGGCTGGAATTTCATCCTTTCAGTGTTTCTTGTGTTTGCCTTTTAAATAAATTCCGACTGACAAATTGGAGCACTGCTGAATGGAGTCTTTTTCATATGTTTACATAGCTTATTTATATTATGTTTCATGGACTCAGATGGCGTGGGTTTTTATGCCATTTGCATTTTTTATCTTTGCTTGAAAAACATTGAGTCACACATTATTCACAGACCAATGAGGGCAAATAGATGGGCAGCAGTGAAAAACAATGGGTTTTAGGTCTCAGCACTGGATAAACAATAAATCTCCTTTATTAAGATGAAAGTTCCTTCTTGTCATGTAATCAGCGACTGACTCAACAGTCTCACCACAAGGTAAATTAGTTGCATTCTTAGCAAATGGAGTTGGCCTAGTGTCAGATTCACACTTTTTTTTTATGGGAACTATGTCCATGTTGTCTGAAACCTTCAGACTGAAATTTACTCTTGACCTTAGATTGCAACAGTTATTCAACAATGTCACCACAACCTGACTCAGCTGTGTTGGCCAAGTATGCTAGCACTGCATGGATGTATAGGAAGGTACACAAAAAAATACAGCCCAAACAAGGACAGCAAGGCTTTAAAGTTTAGCATTTTTTCATGTGCAGATCCAATTGTTAGGCTTACTGAACCCTGTATACAATGCCAGAGTTTGTGTTGTTTTAATAGAGCTTTAACTCACTTTTAAAGGTCCATAAGTTGTAATCGATGAAAAAACAATAAATTGAACAATAACATTTCTATGATGACTGGACATAGCCCAACTTCGGTGGGAAGTTTTTAAGATAAAGCTCTAAAACTCCAGAGGAGCTAATGTTTCTATTGATCGTTGTGGTAAAACAGTGTTACCTCCTCAGTTGTATAATTTATTCGATCATATATTGAACTATAAGACATATTTAATTCAGTTCACGGACGAACTTTAGGATCAATATCTTGGTTTACACACATTTATACATCTTAATTTTCTCATAAAAAACTTTACCCATGCTAATTAAACTCGCAAAATATGATTGGGTAAAAATACTATCCATAGACCAGTTTTGACCAATCAGCGACGCTACTGTACCACGCCGTTGTCCAATCACAAGGTCACAAGTGAGCATCGTAGCCCGCCCACATGCATCAGCCAGTAGTCTGGTCGAAACAACTGTCATTTAGATTGAGTAGTCATTATGGGGAAGACAGAGCGAGAGCTGGAAAACACGAATTAAACGTTTCAAGAAGTATCGAAAAAACTTTTAAAGTTACCAGAGTAACGTTTAGAGTTTACGTCGGCATGTGTTAGTATCTTCCAGGTAAGTTATCACCAATAAATGCGCGTTGGAGCCTTTTTTTTTCGCGAGCGCGTGAGTTGAAATTTTTTTAAAAAGGAAGCTAACGTTAACATTTTTTGCTAACAGGCTAATGTTTATCTTACCGCCCCCCTCCTCCTCCTCCTCCTCCACCTCCTCCACCACCACCACCTCCTCCTCCTCCTCCTCTCTAGAGAAGCAGCAGCAGCAGCAGCTTTGACAGTACGTCTTTCTCACTGCGATAGGAATTACAGCCAGTTTCGGAGGATGTCAGCCCCCAGCAACTCGCTCCAGCAGCCGAGGGTGAGACGCAGCAATGCGGGCTCGCCCGGCTCGTTCAACAACAGCTGCCGTTTGCACCCCATCCGTGCCACCGTGCCCTACCAGCTCCTGCGTGGGGGTCAGAGCAGCCCGACGCGGGCGCAGACTCTCTACGGAGGGACCACGAACAGCCGAGGCTCAAGTCCCCCCTCGAGCCCGACACTCAGTTCAGGAAGTGCAAATGCTAAGCAAAGACTGTCTCCCGAAAATAAGGATTCCTCTTGTCCCCCAGACTCTCCAGTTTCCAGAGGTAAAATAACTTACTTTCAACTTTTTTGAGGGGCTCAAATAGGCCTAGAAATACCATGCTACCACGTGCTGTTGTCAACTTGTCATAACTTTTTTGCAACACTATAAAGTTTACAGTTAAGCAGCCATATTTGAATATTTTACTGCACTAAACGTGGCTCTGATATCATATATGAGTGGTGGCCTCTAAGTCTGGAACAAGGTTGGCACTTGATTTGCAGAAGGTTGATTCATTAACTATTTAGCCTTGTATCCACTTACACAATTATGCACTCATAAAGAGAATAGGGTGCACTATTGGCTCTCTTATTTCTTATGGACTTTTGACAAGAGAGAGGGCGAGGAGAGAATTGGCAGAAAGACATGCTTTCAGTTGTAAAAGGGGCCACGTCAGTCCCAGTAGGAGCAGTGCTGAGCGAATCGTCAGGTGTCGAATATTCTGAGCTCACTTGTATAGATGCAACGCAGAGTACTCAGCATATTCACAACAGTTGCTGAGTCCTTCCATGTTGCCTTACACATGGCTAACGTGTTGTTTCATGTCACGCTCAGCTGCTCCTTGGAGGCGATACGAAGGCAAACTGGAGCACGACGAGAGGAAGGCAGCCCTAAATGCATATTTCCAAATAACTTTAACAGCCTCTCCTGCCAAATGTTGATACTGTGGCTACTCTTCCAGACTGGTAGCAGTATCCATTCAAAGGCCAGAGCTGCATTTTTTGCTTAGTTTTTTCCCTTCTCCAAACCCTGTATTTTATGTTCAAATAACACACATAACCACACACTATCTGGTTAGTGTTTGAGACACATTGTAAAATGGAAGTATCTAAATACAGCTTGCCTTTCCAGTATCTGAAGACAAAAAGAGACTCATTGTTGTTCTTTAAACCTCACTGGTTATTTCAGACACCATGAAAAGCTTCCATAAAAAAACTCCAGGTATTCCCACCACAATTAGCGGCGGTACTTAGCAAATTTAAGTCACATATCACAACATGCTATAAAACTGGATCACTGCTTCCCTCATTAGTCACATTTCATAGCTTCTAACTCTTACCTTTAGCCAAAATGGCAGCCCTCTTGTCTCATGGCAGCATGGTGGTTATTGTGGAGTTGTGTGTGGAATTTGATTTTTGTGACATGCTTCACATTCCTCAGTTCTTTGAATGAGATGACCTCCAACCTTGAGCAGTGTACCATGCAAGGCAGGAAATGAAGTCTCTTCCACAACAACTGAGTGGGCAGACTTACCAGCCACGACTAATTTCATTGGTGTTTAGCCAGTGGTTGGTGTTGATTTACCATCCCAGTGGCATGCCATGCATACCTCTGTCCTCTGAAAGAGACAACCTCTAACACAGGCCAGTGTCCCTTGTCAGTAGTGATGATGGAGACTTGACCCTCTTTCATTGCTGTGACCTCACAGCCCAAACATGCATGAGAAACTTCAGATAGCGACGATCACCACATCAGTGTGGGATTGGTGGCTACTAGCAACTAAAATTCAAGCAGATGTACATCTGTCAAGAGGCAATCAAGTGTTAACAAATGTGAGGATGATATAGTCATCTTAATCTTTCATCACATGGCTCAGTTTGATGTGTTTGAAGCAAGCAGGAAAGGCAAGACTATTTATACAGCACCATTCAGAAACAAGGCAATTTAAAGTGGGCTATGCACTTTGTAATTTCTCATTCACCCTGGTACTTTGAACCCACTCACAGACATAATACATGCCATTTGGTTGGGAAATTCAGTTTGAAGTGCCTCACAGTACCATCTGTGTTAGTGCCAGTCAATGTCACGCTGGCGATGGACCACACTTGTGTTAAACAGTTCAGATCATAGCCTGATGATGATGAAGCACAGTGTGAAGAGTATTATATTCCACTTCATGACCCTTTTAGCTTCACCAGCATGACATCATTCTCTTACCACACTGTCCCAACAATGAAGTCCCGCTCCCTGTCAAAGTGCCAGCTGTGCTGAAACAGCCCTGCTTCATTGTCACCCATTCAAACTGCAGACTAGGACCAAATGTGAAAATGAGAGTGTTGTCCAAATCAGTCGACTCTGGTAGAACTGTGCTGTGTTTTCTATACTTTAATCAGCTGCACAAAACTGCCTGTGTAGCATCTGGTCGAACCTCAACTTTTGATGTGAACTTGTGCTCATTTCTCACTTCTCAGTATTGATAGTTGGAATCGTTTGCATGGTTCCCATTCCTTCTTCATTCATTGTGATGCACTTAAACTAGTCAAGGCTAACTTGTTGTGTGAGGCCCCCACTGGAGTCTCTGATTGATGCCTACAAATGCTAACAGGCCATTTCCTGACCAGCTGAGGGACTGATACTGGAACTCATTGCTAAAGAGGATCACGGCCAAGATTAATGTCATAAATCATCATTTATATTGCATGAATGAAAGTCACTGCTAAAATTACTGCTTGCAATTACCCTCAATGTGAAGCTCGAGCAACAAATGTTTGACATTATTGGAATAAAAACCGCAAGCTGGCCTAGTGGTTAAAGAAATTCCTCTGTAATTGTATAATCAAGTGCTTGATTTCGAGTCAGTAATGATGATGTGAAATGTCCTTTATTTATATTGCTTGATATACAAACACACATTGTCACAAGTATTTTGAAGCCTTGACTGTAAAATCACTTCAGTTTTATCAGTAGGTTATATAACACAGTGAATAAAATAATAAACGATACACCCTGCCAAATAAGAATTAAAAGGATTAAGCATTAAATAGTGTCAGTAATACTTGACACTGTAGTCATTGTTTATATTTTCTCCCCACACCTCTTAATAACAATGACTGAGCTTGCACAGAGAGTAGGCAATTAGATGTTTCATTATTCACTGTGTAGGTAGTCGAAGCAGTTGATTTGAACAGAACTAAATTAAATACTTTAAGACCGTTTAAAGTATCTGTTTAATAAGTCGATACATAAGCACTACCGGGTTTCGTTTACTTGAGCCTTTCTGAGATACCAAAAGTGTCAACCAATGTCATGCAATCTTGTGAAAACCTACAGGAAACCACGCTGCTATGGTTTACTGATTCGGACCACATGTTTGTTTTCACGTTTGCCTTTGCTGTGCTGTTAATAAACCACCCATTTATCCTTGTAAAAGCAGAGACTTTTTTTTTTTTACCCAGCTTGTAGAATGCCCCGTGAAGGAAAGCTCTTATTAAAATTCAACCTGTGAATATTCCTTTAGTATCACATACACCACTCTTCTCACCCCTGAAATCGGCAGATGGACTGCTTTGATGTCTTGGCTTCTTTAACATTGTTTCTTTTTTCTCATCAGGAGATTATTCTAGTCTGGCAAGTGGGGAGATGATGGAAAATAACCGCAATCCCAGTTCTGAGAGCACTGGCTTGGCCTATATCAATATTGATGGAAATTTAGCCTGCTTCCTTTGTCTACAATGCTTCAGGGAATTTTACTGTAGCCCAGTAAGCTTACTTAGGCAATACCTTTGGGTAGGAAGGCCTGTGTATTCTATAGACAAAGAACAACAGTGAATGGCTGTGTAGTTCTGCTAGGAGAGGGGTGCCTCATGTAGATAGGTAAGTCTGTGTGTGTTAGCTTTAGCTTGTGTTTTTATGTTGGAAAGGTCTCAACCTTAGCCTGCGAGAACAAGGAATGAAGTAAATGAACAAGTTTCCTGGTCATTAAGCTATTCCTTTTTTATTACAACTGTGCAGCTGAAATAAAGAGGCTTACATTTACTTTTAGGAATCACACCAAGTATAATTGAGGCCAGTATGTTTAATCCAGTTCCCACTGCAGTCCCATGCTCTCCTTAAGCTTACGTTTTTGTGTTAGCATGTTTTGTTTTTCCACTTTTTCTTTTTTCTTTACTGCGTGTCAGTGCAGGAATGTTGAGTGGATGCAGGCAGTATTGATGTGCATTGTGTTGTGGTTGTTTATGAGTTCTTATGTGGGTGGTGTGTGCTTAACTGCTCTGGCTCACAGCAGACTGCTCTCATAACATCAGATACTCCTGCTCAGCCATTTACATTAGCTACAGGCCTCAGTTCTCAAGCCGGCTGTTAGCCCTGCACCAATACTGATGAGATTAGAAGAATTATCCAGATGTTGGAAATGAAGAGTGATTGCAAAGCAGGGTCTTGTCTCAATTCAACACTGGTATTGTACTTATTAACATATGTGAGGGTCAGGTGTTGATGTCATGGACCTTAGTAACATCTCATTCTGTTATTGACTGAGATATATTTGTATTATTCTAATGTAAAAATCCACCTGCAATCCCGTGGATGCTCCCGCTACTGCAGAGATACATTGCTTTTTCCTTCAAGATTAAACCATTAAGTGTTAAATATTGCCCCCAGTAGGCTGCACATTTGCACTAAGTGATTGATTACACAATTGCATTTTAAAACTGTATTATTATTATTATTTTTTTACTTACTGGCACAATCAGGGAAGTTGGCACATTGAATGTAGAAGGAGCCTGAGGGTGTCAGGGAGTTTGCTCACTTTGTTTTGACTTCTGGATGGGTGTGTGTGTGTGTGCTTCATCTTATTTTATTTTATTTTTTTCTTCCCCCACAGCAGAAAGGTCAAAGTTACAGGTTCGGAGTTCCACTGCCATCCGGCGGACATCTTCCCTGGATGCCATCACAGGGCCATACCTCACCGGCCAGTGGCCTCGGGACTCCCATGGACCCTATCCCTCCTGTATGAAAGACAAAGCCACACAGGTACATCCACTTGTGAAACACTGTCTTAAATATAGGTCAGGATAAGTGGGGGCTGACTCATTATTCATCATAATGAAACTGCAAAGAGGAAGGTGCCACTGGTTTTAGAAATTTGATTTTCCCTTTATTGTGTTACCATCTCAGATTCGTATTAAACAGCATTTTCAGTCTCAATCAGTCTCACCCAGATAATTAAACAGTCTTGTTGGCTTGTCAGACTTCTACTTTTAATGATCTCAACCTTGTTTATGAGAAATTATGTTTTCTCTTTTCATTTTGGCATGGTTGACAACTCTAAACACTACAGTGCCCACGAGCCTTTGCTGCAATTGCACCATAGTTGCAGAATTAATCAGAAATTAATCCAGAATCCAAAAGTAAGTTGGTTTGAGCTGCAGATTGTGCTTGCCAGTTTTCTGAACTCCATAATCTTTAGCTTTTGCCCTTCACTAGTAGTGCATGTCCAAAAATACCAAAAAGCACCAGGGGAGTTCTTCTTGTTGTTAGGAGAGTTGGAGTTCTTCTTCTCCCCCAGCATTTTTGTGCCTAATCATGTACCTTTGACTTATCAATGAAGGTGAGGTTTTCCAATGAAATTGTTAGGACATTACTAAAAAAGATTAACAGGGGAATTTTCATGCCAATCCAAACAGTAAAGTGCTTCAGCCATGAGTCATGTAGTATTGTCTTTGAAAAAAAATGAATGGTAATTTTCCTTTCTGGGGCAGGGGCACCAGAAATGGCTTTCTTCTTCTCCTTTTCCCTCTTGATCTTTAAGGATTTTCCCACAAGTTACATATTTGCATTCACTGCATGATTATGTATAGAGACAACCTATGGCTGAAACTGAAAATTGCTGTTTCCAAAAATGGAACAACTTTGAGGCTCTGTAAGTGGCTTGATAACACTAATCTTCAGAGACATGAGGTTCCTCGGTAGCCAAATGCCTTCCACATGACCACAGCATCCACATTTAAAAAATATAAACAAATAAAACAAGGCTGATGACAGTGATTGATCAACACACCCCACATTCCCTTTATGATTATTAATTGGAAAAGCATGTTGCAATGTAAGGAGAGAGAAAAAAAGTGGAATATCTTTGGCAAAGCAGAGTGAAATGTTGTAATCAGTCATATAAGAAAGGGCGTATGTAAGACAAGCCTTGCTGCACAAGAAACACCCGGTCAAGTTTATTTAAAAGTCATGAGGTTGAACATTTTTGATTAATATTGCCTCAAGTTTAAGTAAATTTAAAGACTGAAATGTTATTTTATTGCCATATGGCCCATATTTAGGCCACCATGTCTTGTAAAATCCCAAATTCAACATCCACTTTCACCTTTATTCAAGCAAATGATGGTAGACTTACAAATAATTGTAGGTTTCTGTCAGTGTGGCTGGTGAAGAGGACAAATCTACTTTGCTGTCAGTCTTCTGAAATTCTACCACAGCACAACATTCTTATACATTATAACACTTCATAAGACCTATGTATGGATTTCCCATTCAGCCTGACCACGGTATTCCTGGATAGCGGCCCACACATGATCACCAAGTAATCTTGCCATGTGACTGATGGCGAAATGCAGTTTTTCTCTAAGGGCTTAATTTTGAGAGGTGGGGGTCAGTGTTAAGAAAGAATATTGACTATGTATGATCATGACAAGGGCTGCTCGCTTGTTGCTAACAGAGGCCTTTCATGTGTCTGAATGAAGGCCGCCAAGCCTCATTTACATGGGCTTCATCCCTTTAACCCCTCATTTGCCTTGCATTTCTTTGTGTGTAGGCTGAGGAAGTGGTGAGAGGGCCTTGCAAGATCTCCTGCAAGTGGCTCTATGCAGAGTAAACACCTCTAATTACAGGGTTTCTCTGCAGCCTTGGAAAGACTGGACAAGTATGGAAAATCAATTTGATAATTATCAGGTCTTGAGAAAATGACATTGCACAGAAGCGTCTGGGCACGTAGAGTGATCTTGTAAACCTACTGTTTTTTGGCACATTACGATATTTGCCTGTGCTAATCTGATCTAAGACCAATATTCAAATCCAGTAAAGAGATTTATGTCTGTCAAAGCTGAAATTTGAGATGGAAAACATTTGGTGATGTTGCAATAATGTGGGAGAGTTTAACACACTTGACAAGTCCTTGAACGATTAAATGAACAAACTCCCCTGAGGATAGCCAGAGACCACTTCCTGTTAACAAGCTATGGCTGGGCCCAGCTCTTTTTATAAGACAACAACAGCAAAAAGCAGTAGACAAAAGGTCCCTGGTCTCTTTTGTTGTACATTGCACAAGTTCAAGACAGCCTTTCCTTTGAGCTGTAACGTAGTCTTGTATGGAGGTGAAGTTGTTTGCACCTGTCTCTCAGGCTATGGCTGAGGCAAGGAGAAATCCCACTGCTTACCACCTGGCCCTCGTGGCTGCATGGCTTGCCTGCCTTTTGTGTGGGAGTTGAGGAGCAGAGGGTCCATACATATGCTAATTACTGTTCCGGGATAGGTCTGTGTGCCCTAGGCCCTGTGGTTACAGAATACAGAGAATGTCTGTATGAAGATTAGGGCCCTGACACAGCAAGCCGACCTCAAAGAACTAGCACCGACAAAGGCGGACTGATCAAACACTTTGCGTCGCCTCCTGTCTTCTGTTAAAAGTTGCACTTGAGTAAAACACAGACTATAGCCAGGCCAGCTGACCACTGACGTCCATGTATGTTCGGCGCCTGTGTGAGAGGAAATAGCTAATCAGCAGTCTGTTTTTGTAATCTGAAAAACATAAAGGAAAGACAAAATGAACTAACTAGGCCTCTGTTTTTTTATACCCTTGAGAATCAGCTTGAAGTGTCTCATTAAAGGTCTGGAATATGAAATTCAATGCAAACTGGCATCTTGGGGGACATTTATCATTATTTTTTTTATTTTATTTTAAATGCTTGTGAATTTCAAACACACATACAAGCCAGCAGATGCACATAGTCAACTCACCAAAACAAAATGCATGTTCTCCTCATCTTTAAACTCCTCCAAATGATAGCAGTGGCACTCTGCTCACATGTCTCGGCTTGCAATCTAAACAAAGCAGCACAAATTCCACTGCAATTCTATTCAAGCACAGTCATTATTTCCTGCTTTGGAACATAGCTGGATTCTTGAGGATGTTGCCTGTATGTAACCCTTTGGGTGGGATTCATAATGGGAAGCAAGCTGCAGGCTATGGTAACAGAGTTTTATCTTCACAGCAGTACATTATCAGGCAAAACACCTGGCTCACAAATCTACAAAGCACACAGCTCGGGCCGGAAGTTCAAGAGCTAGCATGATAAAAGGGCCTCTGAGGTAAATAAAGGTGGGTGTTCTTGTTAACTGACAATATGTTTAGGGGGAATAGAGAGAACCAGAGATAGCCTGCAGTATTTTTAACTGTCTTGTCTTACTGTGAACACCCGGGGTAAAGTTATACATTTATTTGCAAACTGAGATATTTAACATTTAAAAAAAGAGGCAGTTGCCCTGACATCTGTGGCCTCTTGACATATTTTTTTAACTTAGACTAGCTCTCTTGAGATCTAAGAGAAAAAAATATATGTGAAAATAAAATATTATAAGTCCATGAGCTCATATTTATTTAAATGCCAGCTCAAATGCATCAAGTAGAATACTAGCTGGAGGCTTGACTCGTATATTAACTGCTAAACTACTTTACATTTTGTGTGTGTGAAATGAAAGTTGCCCTTATCACCTTTGACAGTGCTCATGCATTCAAGTAGATTAAATGATAATGCCCATGAAAATCAGCTGAAAGCAACACTCAAAGATGAAGGAAAATATTTGTAATTATGTAAATTTCCTTTGATTTTTAAAGAAAAGTATCTTTGCTTTTCATTTTAACCAGCATTGCGCAGTCTAGTGAAAGCCTATACATGTCACTCGCTGCCAAATAAAAGCGTTTCACATTTCATTGAGTAGTAGCTTTCCCTGACTTGACGTCATAGAACATCTGTGAGAACTTAGTTTTTCCTCAACGGCTAAGTCCACAACTCCACAAAGCCTCTTTGCACTTTTACAGCAGTCTGCATTCTGTATGAACAGATAAGGCTGCAGCATCAAGTCCCTCAATGTTTGGCAGAGGCATCAAACAGCACAAGCCATGCACAAAATGTTAATGCTAAAGGCTAGCTACACATCTGCCATCCAGCGTGGCCCTAGCACAGTGGTCCCTTTATGAGAGCACAAGCACCCATTTAATGTGCTGTCCTTTTCGGGGGAAGCCAGCGCCAGAAAACCCAGCGCAAACAGCTTCACGGGTGTTCCTCATTATTCACAGTGTGATATTCCATATCATAGGGCAAGGCTTGTGTGTTAGTTGGATAGCCATAGAGGTTTTTCTGTTTGTGTGGGGTCAGATGTAAGGCAGTGCGAAGACACTGACATTTAAGATGTTTCATACCACTGTGCTGACCATAAAACGTCAGATGTTTGAGCATTTGTTTGAGGACCAGAGGCACTGTTGATATGCATAATCAGGGGGAAGTATGTGGTTTCAGACAACCCTACGAAACATCCTCAGTCTGTTTTCGCTTTTGCATATATTTACATAACTAAACCGTTTCCTCGTTTATGCAGTAGTGGTCTAAAAAAAATGTTCAGTGAGACAGAACTGCCTCTATGCTCTCTGAAAGGGAATGTTTTGTATATTGGATGTTTTCCTACTGGGGTACTAACAACATTAAATTTCTTGCTGCCCTGGTATAAGCCTAGAATTGTACTATATAGTAATACTATTTTACAAACTAATAGAAACTATTGAGGATGAAAAGGTGGGAGCTTAACCACCGCTAGCTGCTAGCAAAGTCCTTGTAAATGTCACCTGTAGCTACAAGAATGTCTTCCTGGCATGTAACCATATATTATTTGGTGGCTCTGTAATTATTTTCCAGACCCACGTTTGACTTGTTAAATGGCCGGATGGATTTTGGAATGCTCTCGTTGGTTTAGCCCATAGACGAAAAATGAGTGTTATGCCTTGCCACAGATGTATTTATCTTAACCTGGATTACTAATGGAAGAAATCGAGCATGCTATGACTTTTGTTTTTCCAGTTGACTGTAGTTCTTTCCTCAGGGATTTACATCTCCTGACTGTTTCCTTCGTTTTCATTAAATCCAGATTTTGGACTTCTGAGCACAGGACACTCATTACTGCTTTCACCCACATCTCTCTGAAAAAACATGTTACAGTTTAGGTATTTAGTTGATGCTAGTGTGAGTGACTTCACAGTGACGAGGCACTTGGACTGCTCTGTGTCTTACCAATGACATTTCCTGAGTTTTTAGGAGTTTTCTTTTTATTTTCATGTGTTTTCTTTGTACTGTTGTTCCATCCTAACTCATGTACATCTATATATATGTCAGTATTTTTGTGTATATGTGAATTTTTAATGTGCATATCACATAATTTAAAATAACTGTATTTTAACGTGCAGACAAATAAATATTTGAAAAAACAGTTACATTTGATTAGAAATGTCACTCCTACAGGACATATATTCAATAAAACTCAACAAAGACTACATCTGTGACCTTTCAGTTATCTGATCTCAGTAAACATCAGGCCGCCCTGCCACGTAAACAGATCTGAGAAACTGCAGGTTGGTTAATCTTAGGCCTTAAGGGTGATGTAAGGTATTTTGTTTAGGGATCTTTGCATTCACACACAATGGAAACTTGTGTTTATGCTCTTGTGCACAAGTACACCATACATGCCTTTGTGTGCCTTTGCATCACAAGGTATGCTATTTAATGGCTGCTGTGTCTTACATTACATTTGTAACTGCTATCTATGACTTTTGAGTCGTGTGGTGTTGAGTTGAACAACATGTGGTTATGTGTCAGAATGTATGTTTGTGTTTCAGACTCCAGGACTCTGGATTGATGAGGGGGCAGAGCAGGGAAGTCCTCACCAGCGGTCAGCCTCCTGGGGCAGTGCAGACCACCTCAAAGAGGTAGATTCACCTGTCTTAACTTTGGCTCAAGCAAGTCACAGCTGTTTGCTATAACAAACACTGCAGTCAGTGCATTAACACAGGGAGCAGTGTCTATAATCTGACTGCAGCCAGACAGGCTCATAACATTCAAACAGCCAGACCAAAGAGATGTATTCGTCATTATTGAGGTTTATTCGATTTGCTCAAAATGTGTTTTTCTTTGTCAGGGTCTGAGGTCAGCCTAAATATTATGCTCCTTAAGGTTGGTTTCCACTGCTGTCTATCTGCTGAGCTTGGTGGCCGACCAGCCGACCACATGGAGCTATTAGGTCTCCAACTCTCCAGACCACAATCTAAATTTATCCTCCTTCTCCCCTCTTGTTTCCCACTCAGCTGCACCCTTGCATCTCATTATGGCCAGCTCCTTTTTGGAGACAGTGTAGGAGTTCCTTCTGAAGGGTGAAACAGCCATATTGTTCCCTGTTTAGGTTGCACCGAGTGAACTGATTCAAAGTTGCTAGAAAACTTTGCATATGCCCCTGAAACACAATGGACATTCATGTTTTTTCTTTCCAGCACGAGATCTGACATCTGTATAACATCAATATTAGGTCCAGAATAATAATAGTACACAGATGTTTTGTGGTTTTGTTAGTATTGACCAGAAAAAAAAAAAAACTAATTCAGAAACTTTTTGCAAACTCAAAGTACGCTTTCAAGAATCTACCTCAGCCTCTCTGCAGGGTTTCCCATACGCTCATTTATGAGTGGCAGCTTTCCATATCAACATACCGCACCACATATTGATTTTCTCTTTTTGGAGCTTTGGATTTTTGAGGTTTAGCTTGCTTTGCCACAAGCACGAGGTTGTTTGAAAGGAACAGGGATTGATATTGAGCTGTAATGTGCTGAGCAAGTTGACTGTCACTGACTGTATATAACATTAGTCTGAAACCAAATGAAACTTTATCTCTGACTCGCCACCAGCTCCAAGTCTTTTTTTTGTTTTTTTTCCTTGATCACACAAGATTCTCTGAGCCCCCATAGCTGGAGAACGCTCAGAAATCCTTTAGTATAAGCATCAAGTCTGTGTGGTTCTTTCCTTAACTGATTAACTTGTGTGCATTTTTAAGATTTAAATATTAAAATCAGTCATATGGGTCGTTATGTCTGTGGTCTCCCATGTTTTCAATTAGGATTTTGTAGCGTGCATCAAACATTAGCTAGGATGATGCACAGCATCCACCTTCCACTATGTGCTGGCTGCAAAGGGACCTGTTTCTTTGCAAGAATGGATTGTTATGAATGCTTTCTAATATTAATAAAACACTTAAAGTGTATAACCATAGGATAATGCCGTAGTTTGCAACCATTTCATGGAAAAAAAAGATTAGCATGTAGGAAAACATTTCATTAATTACATAGTTTTATGACCGAAATGCCAAAGATGGTGTTTAAGTTCATAATAGGTTCGACTTCATGATACACAGGTTTGGTAGGTGTGTTTGGATGAAACAGGCTTGTCTTTGTTGAACATTTGTTACCTAGACAGACTTCGGTTCCACCTGACTGATCATGTAAAGCACAGTGACAGATGTTGATGCACAAAAGTTTCTTCTTAACAACTTTAGGATTAAATTGTCAGGACAAAAATAGATTATTTTTTTTTATTGTTAATTGTGTGAGACACAGTGTTGATGTAAATGATGAATTGTCACATTTCACTTGAGCAAAGCCAATAGCTGTAAAGAGGGGGACAGCAAAATACACATTGAAATAAATACAGCCACAAGCAACGCACAAAGCCTTTTTCTTGGCTATGGACTCATATGTTTGTTCTCACAAAGTCTAATTGTTAGAATCCAATCTCATAAATCACACTCACGTGTAAATGAGGCCATAAACTGTCGGCCCACTTGAAAAATGAAGTGCTTAACTTTCAACACCCAATCCCAGGGCTTTGGCTTGTACAATCAATAACGTAGCACTGTCAGGAGAACTTACCTGTCTCATCCTCTAAAACTGCATCGGCATTGCCTGGACTTGTCATTATCAACTACTACGGTCACTCGATGAATGTAGTATTTACATTCTAGCTCTCTGCGATTACACGTGTGGAAAGACATCCACGAACAAAAGTCTCTTTGGCGACTATAGTGCCAGGATTACATGATCAGCATCAAAAACCACACCTTTGTCTGCACAGTTCAACTGCGTCTGTTTGGCACACAAAGGGTATCCTGTTTTTAGGTTGATACTGGGCCAGATGCAGAAACACCCACTGACCCAACTCGTTTCATCACCAGACATACATGGCTAATTATACGCACTTTTCTAGCCTGCAGCCATATTCAAGTCAAGTCGGTCTTCACTTGTGGATACAGTCGTACACATGTGTGTTAAAGTACCAATAATGTTTTTTATTAAGAAATACTATTGGTATGTTGTTATTAAACTCCACTGTTTCAGGTGAAGGGTACATCAATAGCAATATTTAACCAAATAGTAAACATGTCATATCTGTAAGATGTTTTCACAAAGGTTTTATGAGGCCAACAGCAATATACTTGGGTGTAGAGCTGATTAATAGACAATTAACCGGTAGATCAACACAGAATTCATGCAAATCACTTTTTGGGTTAAAGTTCCAAACATTTGATGGTTCAAGCTGCACAAATGTGAGAATTTTCTGCTTTTTCCTTTTTTAAAATAGCATAGTAAACTAATAATCAAATTAATTGGATATTTAAAGACATCATGTACTTCAGGTGACAGACACTTTTGGTACTATAATTTTAATGCTGTTTGCACCAAATGGTTTGCAGATTGATTTGCAGAGTATAAATTCACTTTTACAGAAATGTTTCCTTCTCAACTTGTTTGTAACGTGATTTGTTGAAGTGATGTTACTTCTCCTCCAGCAGATTGCTAAACTGAGACTGCAGCTGCAGCGCAGCAAACAAGTCAGCCGGCAGAGCAAAGACAGAGAGCAGAGCTCACTGCAGCTGTCGCAACAGGCACAGCATGGCATTGTATGCCAACCGCAGGTGAGTTATTCATGTCAATATTCATGCCTTGCCAAACTGAGTCACTGGCATGCTCTTTTCATGTGAAAACATTAACTAACTCTGACTTTGTGATGCAAGATTTTACCCTGTCAGCAATGAAACGATAAGGTAGCTTAGCAGCCAAGCAAAAAAACATACAAATGAAACAGGCGGTGACCAAACCATGTCACAGCTGTTTATGATAAGAGAACTGGGAAGGAATATACAAGGGTTAAGCAAGGTTTCTTTCTATATTACACAGAGTGAAAGTATGTGTGTATTTTTACATTGTGTGTAGACCATATTTGTTCACAATCCAAATCTATGATGATGTATGTCACGCTACATTTGACTGAGGAGGTCTAGTTAAAGAGTCCCCATTCTGCCTAGTTGTGTCAAAGAGGAGAGAAGAGAGTGAGTGTGTTTCGACATGCCCTCTTCTCTCCATTGCAGTTTATTCATTAACAGATGCCCAGCAACAGTACACATCAACCACTGTGGGAAAATTGACACAAACAGGGATGCTGTGTCCTATTCCAACCCGTGGAAGATCACAACCATGGCTGTGTTTTTGTTCTCTGACATTTAATCCCACTTTAGTAGCACCTATTTAAACAAACACCTGAACTTGTTAAATATCACATGAAACTAGATCAGTGATAATTCAATACCACAAACAGATCTTGTTTTCATAGAGTCCAGAATATGTGCTCTATTATGTATTTAATTGCACAATTGACCCAAATATCTTTCAGTGTGTGGTGAGAGGCGGATAGATATGTATTTTATTTTGTTGTGTACGTAATTTTTCACTTATTATTTTTATTTTTTGTCTGTCTTTCAAGCACAAAGGAACTTCATCAGCCTTGTCAGCGATCCCTGTGCCAAAATCCCTCATACTCAGAGTGCCCAGCAGTGTGGAGGGCATCAACCACGAGCTAGAAAATGTGTTTATCAGAGAGGACTGGGAGCAGGGGATACAGGTAGGATGTTCACTCAGACCAGCAAGGGCGCAGGCTGTTAGATTGTCAAAGGCATATCTCAAAGTTTTATAAGAGTTTGCAAATAAACTTATCTGGCACCTGTTTGTCCTACAAATCTTTTAATCTTTGGTCAGAGCAGGCGAACTTTCAGTTTCATCTTGGCTCATAGAGAATGTAAATACAAGCAGCCAAATGATTGTTCATGACAGCCTCACAGTTAGGAGTTGTAGTTGTGAGTAGACGTTTTTGTTTGCGAAAAAAAAAAGTCAATCGTCAACAAAAAAGTGCTTACGAAGCTGCAAAGCCACCAGTGATAACAGTTAGTGTGTCAGCCCTTTATGATATACCACAGTGCTGTTTTTCAGAGATGAAAACATCAACTCTCCAGAAAAGCAGCTCTTTCATCTAATTGGCTGCCTAGATCAGCTTATCTTGGCTTCTGCACTACTGACCTGTTATTGTGTCTCGGCCTGCAGGTGTCAGTTGATGCAATGCTACCTGACACAGATGTTTCTGTGCTGCACATTGGACAGAATTTTTAACCTTATGAATCTGTAAAAGATTGATTTACATAATTATGTTTGTTAAAAAATAGAGTTAAACAGGTCTGTGTGTTTATTTTGGTTCAATTAAGAAATCTAAACACTAAAACATAATTCAAACTAAAGGTTTATACGCTTGAACACACTTATGATCACAAATAGCCAGTAAAGTTGTGTTTAAAATACACTGAGTGCACACAAACAAAGTCATGTGCAGTCATTTGCTCCATTTTGCACCATTCTGACAACAGATACTCTAACTCAGACCAAATAAAACGCTTAGGGGTGAGGGGACATGTATAATCTTGTCTGATATTGGGTAATAAACCATGGCTGATCTGCAAAGTAAAATAAAAACAGCCACAGATGTCAAAAACACATGCACATAGTGTAAACATACCAATGGCTGCATCCACACTGCTATTTGTTTGATTTAAAAGTAAGACAATCTTAAAATCTGGATAAGCCTTTTTGCTCAGTTTTAGAAATGATCTTTGTCCAGACTAAACGCCTGAAACGTACATTTTATGAAGATGCACGAATGCTGTGCATGTGCTTGCTGTTGTAAACAGGAAGCAGAGGGCCAGTAAGACCAAGGTCAGATTTCTTTGCTCAGACCAACAGTGAGGTGGAACTGTTGCAGGAAAGTAACACAAAAATAGCAGAGAACATAAACTGGAAGTCTCACAATTAAAAACACCTTCAGTCTGATGAAAAAAAAAAGTCCATTTAGGCCTCGTCCACACATAGCCGGGTATCTCACAAAACGGAGATATTTTTCTACGGTTTGGCCTGTCATCCACA
>JAQMCX010000056.1:3471923-3502517 GCA_029814765.1 Acanthurus leucopareius | reverse complement strand
GTCTGGCATGCTTATGAATGTGCTTAAAAACGCACTTATGCGGTTACGTGTGGATGATTTTCTTTCTAAAAACGAGGCGGTGTGTACGCAAGTTTTTTTCTAGATGGAGGGGGAAGGATATTCGGTTTTACAAAAACCTGGCTACGTGTGGACGAGGCCTCAGACTCCATGTACGTTAACACATGACCTCTCTTCACCCTTTGACCTTACAGGCCATGGATGTGGTGGATGGCCGCCGCGCCCCCTTCCCTCCACATCACTACAGCAGCGGGGACACACGTGACACGGACACACAGGCCCCTTCAAGTGGTGACTCGAGCCCCTTGCCTCACCCCTGCAGCTCCGACCACCTCCACTCCCCAGATGGAAGCCCCTGTTCTGCAGAGGAAATCGACAAAGGTGGGCTTTTGTTTGGCAAATGCAGCTTTAGTGTTCAGTGCATTGAAGGGGGCCTCTACTGATTTCTTGTATCAAAGTTTGTTTACAAGTCTTTGAGGTAGAAGTGTGCAAAAAAATTATAAAGCCTTTGTGATTTGGACCGAAGACGACAAAAAAATGTAGGTTGTTGTAAAGAATTGAGCTTCCCAGATTGCTGTACTCAGCTTCTTATTTATGCTTCAGTACTTAAATTTACCATCTAAATGTCAGATAGGCAGTTGAGTTGCATTATGGGTAATGTGGGCTCAAGGTTTTTAGCAAAGCTGAAAAATGTGTGGAAAAAAAAACGTGGCTTTGCTGCATGAGATGATTCTTTTTGTACAGTCCAATATTTCATAAAGTAAGGTGATGAAAACAGTATAGATTTATCATCAGTATAAAAGTATGTTAATAAGATTGTGTTTTATTCTTTACTGTGTTTTCAGACAATATGTGCAGTTCTCCTCTGCCCAAGTTTGCCACTTCTCCAAAACCTAACAACAGCTACATGTTCAAACGGGAACCTCCAGAGGGCTGTGAGAGGGTCAAAGTGTTTGAGGAGATCGTGTAAGTATATTTCCTTGTTTTTCTTTTCTGTTCTAACATTATTATATGACTGTTTTTGTTTATATGTGCCCTCATACTTGACACTTTGTTACTGAACAATTATGCTGTTTGAGCACTGAGTATACAGATCATTAAAAGAAAAACAATAGATAAAGTTTACTGTACTTTTTCATGGACTCTGAGATGCTGTCAGAGGATAAGCTAACAAGCTGATTTGCATTGTGGGTGGCAGGGATGAGGGCAAAGCAGCTGTGTAGGATAAACAACGTGCATTTAATCAGAGCAGCCATAGAAAAAGGAAAACGATAAGCAAAAATACTGAGCTGAGCTTCTTTTGTCTCCAGGTCCGGCAAATCAAAAGGCTTCCCTCTCTTCTCATGCCCTGACAAAAACAAGGTGAACTTCATTCCCAGGGGTTCTGCCTTCTGCCCTGTCAAACTCCTCTGCTCCTCCCTCTTCTCCCCCGTCTCTCCCTCGCCCTGCTCCTCCACCAGCCCTGGTCTCCATAGCAACGACAGCCCAGGGCCTCAGGTGACCCCGACTCTGCCCACTGCACAACTAGCTACCTTTCCAGCCTCCGCTGACTGGAGCACCGACACAAGCACAGGCTTAAACACAGACAACAGCACAGACGGCCAGAGCCCTGACGCAGATGTGGGGGAAGACGGCTCAACACAAGTACTCCTCACCAGCTAGTCCTCAGGTATTCATGACCATACCACCTACAGCTGATCCATTTCAGCTAGTCAGGTGGTATGGTTTTAAAACAAAGAGAAAAAAAAAAACAAAAGCAAAAAAAAAAAAAAGAACCTTGCACTCCGTTAATCCTAACGTTAGCCAGCAGGGAGTGCCCAAGGTCTAGAAATGATAAAACGCATAGGAGGATAATGTTACCAGCATCCTGCTGCACAAGCATTTCTGCTCGGCCTCAGTGTTGGTGAACTCTGATGTTTTTATGAAGAAACTTTATAGTTTGATCATTTTCGTTTAGACTTCAGAGTGTGCTGACCTTGGGCACAGCCTTCCTTCACCCATCACTAACCTAGCCTTCTCTGTACCTTGACAACAACCATAACAAAAATAGCTTTGCTTTCTTTTTTGCAAAAAAAATAAAAATAAAAATAGAAATTAATCGCTCAAATTATTGTGTTATTTAGTGCCTGCAGTTTTATTAAGATAAAAAGGAAAAAATCTGAAACTTTGACAAGAGACAACTATGAGGTAACAGAGGAACACTTTCTACTTATGTTATCTAACCAGCTTATTAGCTGTTCAGTGTTCAGCAAGCTAACATCTAAAGTAAATATAGTTAAGCTTTTTGACAAGATGGGAAATGCTCGATTCATATTTAAAACATATCAGGATGTCTTACAGTCCGAACACATTGCCCCATATTTACAACAACGTTTGCACTTGTTAAGACCTGGCTCAGAATGAAACAGGCCTACTTTTTCTTGATTTTTTTTTTCCTTATTAAGTATTTGTGTCAATGTGAAACCAGCAGTTGTTTGAGTGCAGACACGAGCCAACCGGTTTACGACGATCTGGATCTGCATTTCTAGTCTGATTATACTATAACAACTTGGTTAGCTGAACACAAAATGCAAAATCAGCTGTTCTTCAGTGACCAAATACCAATCACAGCGCACACAATTCCCCCCATTTGCCTTGTTTTTTCTTTTGTTTTGCCCCACACTACACAGTAACTCAGGTCATGTGGAATGTACTTGCTTGGACTATGTTGCCTTTCCCCAGTGTTGATGACTTTATACTACAGAAGGACATTCCAGTCTTTTGCAGAAATGTTTTATTTTTTTTCCCCCCCTGGACTGGGAGGTTATTACGGACTGAATCAACTGATTGATGTCACAGCTTGTGACGGATTACTTCTTCATTAACCTGGTCAGGTTAGAGTTACAGGTGCTATGACACATTCCAGAGATCGCTGTTGCATTGGTCAACCGTTGCATTGTAAATGCAACAAACTACATAAGCTACACCCTCCCGATTTGAGAAGCTGACAAATATGTCGTTTGTTTGACCCCGGTGTTAAAATATGTACCAAAGCAAAATTACATAACAATGAAAGGCCTGTCGTTTATTAGGGACAAGACCGGCACCGTTTTTTTGTGCCAGAAGCAGGATGTTTATGTGCACTTTGTTTTGTTTATACACAGTTCAGCAACATATAAACACTCGTTCTTAGTGTTTAAAACCCAGGCGATAATCGTACAACCAAGCTGAAGCACTTATTTGGAAGTGAGATGATAATCACTGTTGTTTTTTTTGTTTTTTTTTAGACCAATTTGTAAGTTTAAACAATCAGAAGTTGAGTGTGCAATTGATTTTCGTTTGAAGTAAAGCTACACTAACATTTTTTGTGTAACACAGTTTGGCTCAATATACAGATTCCAGCCAGATGTGCCCTAACGTTACCTGCACAACTTGCATCACAAGTACATATAGAAAAAGAAAGCATGACTGATTTAGTGAACTAGTAAAACTTTCATTCCTAAACTTTGGGCTATCAAGCCACTTGCACACAGAAACACACAAAAAAAACGAATAATATGCAACACATTCCACACAAAAATAAGTCGAAATACTCTCTTCTGCTTGCAGCTTCAAGAGTTTCAATCATACTAATTCTGATTTTATGCACAAGCTCATTGTGCAGTGCAGTTAAGAAATGGTTGCATGTTTGGCAGTGATGATTCAGTTCTCCTGTGTATTACGCATTTTTATGTAGATCTTGTGTGTGTTTTTCAATAAAGAAAACAAAAAACCTCCCTTTTGGATTTGTATGTAATCTCTTTCAAAACAGACATATCAACCAATAATATAATTATTTAGAAGCATAGCATTTATGTACAGGTAGGAGTCAAGGTAAGGCAATCAATGTATTTGGTTATGATTACATATAAACAAATGTCACATGGCTTGAACTTCAAAAGTGACACAAAGCTAAGGTACAACAAAATAAATCTGCAAATCAGTTGTGATATCCTATGTAAGAAATCCAATAATGATGATGAGGTTTAATATTGTTGATTCGATTAGATTAAGGCATTTACTCTATTACATATATATACTCAATTTATGCAGCATTGTGGTCAAAGTCGTTATAGTTTAATTTTATATTCATGGTTATTATCCTGTTAGCTTGACTCTTAGGATACCCTGAAGACTGCACATACCTCGTATTGCCCATGAAAGCCAAAAACTTGAGCTTATTAAACTCAACTTTTGAAAAATATTGATGCAAAATCTCACACTAATATAAACATATTGTTCATTCAATCACACTTTGCCTGGATGACAGAAGACAGGGCATGCAACATGCAATAATCACCGAGTGATATGTGTTTGTCGTTCAGTGGTCTCATTACAGAAAAACATCCTACCTGCCTGTGCTTTCTTTAGTTTTAAAAACAGGAAATAATCCTTTTTTCCATTGAAATCTTATCTTGACTTAAGAAATCCTAACTAATAAGCGCTATTCTTCAATCAGCACTCATCTCTTTATGCCTGAATCTTTGTTTAAAATGTGCATGTGACTGCTTGTATCCACAACAACAGCTGTCTCACTTCGCTAGCTAACATTAGCTTGCCAGAATATATTAAAAAAAAAGAAGCCGTTTAGCTTTAACTTCGACTCTGAGTCATTAATCCTGTTTGTGTAAGAGAGGATACACAGTACACACAATAATACATGATTCAGGTCATTTAAAGCTAACAAGCTAACATCTGGGTTAGCCTCTTTAGCATGCTAATGTCAGTGTAAACGTCTTCAGCAGGCTAACATTAGTGTTAGCTTTGTGCTCATGTTGTTTCCATCCTCATTGCTGTACAAACCTTACAACAGTTGCCAATTCGTTAAATTTATGATCGGGTTTGTGCCATCCTAATTTAGGATTTCCAGCTGTGAAAGTATTTCAGTTATGATGATTCTGTAATAACTAAATTCTTATGAGATAAGATAGGGTGTTTTCCTTAATACGGTTAGGAAACATGTTTCTGTAATACCAGGAATCCTCTGTGTCCTCCAAAACTGAGATAAGATAAGAGTTTTTCAGATTTAGGGAGTTTCTGTAATGAGGCCTCTTGAATATGTTCAGAAAAGGTATCACAAATACAACATGAAGCAAACAAACAACAGCATAAACCATAAAATTTAAAACCTCTCAGCTGTTTAAAGAAAGAAATAAGTTCAGCATGTGTCCAGTTCACCCTTCCAACTGTAGCGTTAAGTAGTTGCCAATAATCCTAATCAGTGTTAAACAGAGATGGAAGGAAAACAACCTGTCAACACACAAACTGTTGCACTGTGATCTTTGTCAGGTTTTTTTTCTTTCCAAGTTGTGTAGTTTTTTGGGGGTTTTTTCCACCTTAAAATCGTCAGTAATGAGAATCAGAAATAAAGCATGAATGCTACTAGAAACTACAGATTTCCAAGGCAGCTAATGTCAAAGGCTTCATGTTCCAAACTCATACTGAGGTATCCATGCTAAACAATAAATGTTTAACCCGCTGAAACAGCCAACAGGCTCAATAGGGTTATCTTGTAAATGTTGTATTCTTTCACAATGGAAAGGACCGGAGCTGGTAGTTGTTGGTGGGACACCTGGGCAATGTTGACCTCCCACCATGAGACAAAAAAACTATCTTTTCTTGTAATAACAGGAGAGTTTCACTTTGTATAACAAGATATTTGTCTCCTTACAATAACATAACGATAACATTGCCATGTTTGTATCTTTTCTTTATGTGTCTTTGTATCTTTTTATAACAATAAACATGTCTTATCATATTACAGTGTGTCACACATTGTTATAACAAGAAAAAAATCTGGTTAAGGCTGCAACTATTGACTATTTTCATCATTAATCAATCTGCCAATTATGTTTTTAATTACTTTTTTGTCCAATAAACAAATTTGTGAAGTCGACATTAAATTTGCGTGATTATCTGTCAAAAGTACCAAAGATACAGGTGTAATATAGAAAAGCACATTTGAAAAGCTATTATTAGACATTTTTGTTGAAAGTTGAGCCTTTACAAGGTGCAAAGTAGAAGTGATTTAACCACTGATGCATTAACAATTGTAATCTCAATGTATTAATTATCCTGAAAACAGCTTTTCTGAGTATTTTTAGCCGCTAATACTTTTGCACTTTTGCTATTTGAATGCAGGACATCTGAAGTATTTAAAAAATGGTTTTAATGCTCAGTGAAGTAGCACTTCTTCCATCACTGAAAATAAACTGATCAGTTATTAAAAATAGTTTAGCGTAGCCTAGTTTAGCTCACTTTCAAGTTAAAATCTTCAGAAAAGACAATTTTAAGTAAGGGCTGACCGTATTTATCTCATGGTGGAAGCTTTACGCTGTCGTACCCACTAACAAAGGTACCCATATCAGATCACCGTGACTCTGAGGAAGAACTATGCGTTGTGAAGTTCGTGCTCTGTGTCAGTTTTGCCGACCGCATCGGGGTTGGAGAGGGGGTCCAAGTCAGCAAACAGGTTGAACCAGGCCGAGAGGTCTTTAGACGTCTCCGCTGTATCTGTAAAATGAGTTAACAAAGGGTAAATATCATTCGCACACACAGACCGCTGCACGTTTAAAGACATGGTAAAAATATAAACACCTCCCTTTCTCCTGTAAAGAACCACATCTGGTTAAGATCCAAAATTATGAATGGAAACAACCCACAAGTTCTATAAAAATGCCCACAAACACAGGTTTCAGTTGGACGCATCTGTCTGAATGAGTTAGTCTTTTTCTTTTAAGTCCGTTCATATGTTTTGCTCGTTTGGCACGCTCCTACCTTTCTCCGCTGGCTTCGAAGGGTTCTGATTGGCTCCAGATGATTGCTCGGTTGCCTGGGCGACGGGCTGCGGAACGATCCCGGCCCAATCTGAAACGGAGACGCAGTTTTAGTTCAAAATCGACAGGGGACGCTTAACGTGCCAAAAGCATGATTCAACAAATAAATCATCACACCCTCTCTCACAGGACGACTGCTGATGTGGAGGCAAAGTCGTGAAACAGACACACAAACAACGACAATCAAAACATTTATCACTGAAAAAAATCACATCCCACGTTATTGGCGGTTTATGAACTACAGGTCAAAAGTTGCAGTTTCAACACTGAGATCTTGTTTCAGGCTAATTTATTTCTTGTTTTTTATCTTTTGTGTATCCAGAAAACACAGAATGTAGCAACCGTAAATACCACCAGGGAGAAAACTGGAACGTCCTGTTGATGTTTTATTCTGTGACAAACAATCGAAACTCCAGATACAAACAAATGAGTCCAACAGGCTTAAATCACCAAATAGCCTTTGGATCTTTTGCATATTTTTTATGTATTAATGAATTATCATATTTCAGCTCACAGCATCCTCTTCTAGTGTTTACTTTGTCGTAGCAAGTCCTGGCGTGAAAGCAGAAATTTTGAATGAATAAAATATTTCCTGAGTTAAATGTCGCATGATGAAAAGGCAAAAAAAATCTGTTAGAACTGTTGTAAATAGTTAAAAGCTTTGAGTGTGACAGCATCTGAATGTGCTCGACTCCTGAGGATTTGGGGATTTTCGTCTTTGAAGATTTGTTAAAGCTTTGTTTCACATTCTTGGTCTGAAGCCACAAACTCTGCAGTCAAGAATCAGTCGAGTATTTTGACTCTCTGAACCAGGTTTTTGCCCAGGATTTACTTGTTTAAGGCTCCAGTCAGAGCTAATTAAGGTCATGAGCTTTGGATTCTGTCATATTGTAAAAATTCTGACAAGTTATTCACCTGTGATATTCTTCCTGCAAAGATCTTTAGAAACAACCAAAAAGCTCATAAGATCAACCTCCTCAGCAGGCTGCTTCCTGTCTTGACACTTAGATTAGTTTCATAAACAGCATGATTCTGCAGCAACACCTCTGTTTCATTTCTGACATTTAAATCAATAAGTGTCAGATAAGTTTTGAAAGCACTGAGGTAGATTTGTTGTGTTAAACTAGTTTTGAAGTGCACCTGATGTTTCTTGGGCTTTTTTTCTTGCATTCAGTCAAAGATTATTTAGCTCTTTCAATTCAGTCTCAGTCTGCATGCTCTCCCACCTGCACCTGCACCACCTATTAACTTTATACTGATTCACTTATTTAAAATTGTTCAATACTTTTACCAGTTTCTGTGCTGTTATGATTGAATTCTGTTGACAGTTCCCAGGACTCCACACTGTGATTGTACATGGTTCAAGCCGTAATACCAGTTTAAAAGGTGGAAAAAAACAAGCAGGTTGACAGAAAATATTGACCAGACCTGAGTGTGTGTTGCTGACCAGCTGGACTCAGACTTCCTTTAAAAAGTTCAAAAGTCTCCAACTTTTCAGCCTCATATCCCATCGACCACATGCTTCCCCTTAACCTGTTCTGATACACTTAAGTTAAAAAAAACTTCTTCTTTTTGAGGGATTTTCACTATTGGTCATATATAAATAGTCTTTTAAAGGTACGATGCTGTGACTCTGAATCATGCACAAGTTATAGTCCCAGTCCCTGTTTCAGTCATTTTAATTCAGTAGTTTATTAGCTAAATTCTACATTTCTGACCTGCTATGCCACATTGAAAAACGCTGAAATACCAGCGTCACAATTCCACCCATGATACGCCTGAATGCTGAAGGTTTTCATTTCTTTATAGTTTAATAGTCGGGCCAGTTTCAACCCTTCAAAGTTGGAAATGGGCAAAGCCAAATCAACAAAACCAGATGAGGTGCAGGCGGCCAGTGTGCCCAGGCTCAGATGGCAATGGAAACTTAGTTGGCAATCATTTGCAAGAAAATCTAATTGCCATGTTACTGTATTTATAATAGAACACTTGTATTACTTTGACAGAGATGTGGGTTTGATAAATCATCTTGAAGCCTCTTTTCTTCCTGTGTGGAAATATTAGCCATTATGCGGAAAAAGCAGCTAATTTTAACTGTGGATTTATTAAACATATTCATTAATGGAAAAAAAAATGCTTATTATTCATTTTTCACATAAGAACTTAAATAAAGATAATGCATCTTCAGGAGAGAAGTTTTCCCTCATCATAAAAACCTAAAATTGCAGTCTTTTGCATTGTTGTCTCATTTAAACCAACCTAAATGCACACACACACTCTTATAATCTGACCTGAGGGGGAAGACTGCTGGTTATTCAAGCTCTGGTCCAACAGCTGAGATGGTAGAAAGAAGGAGTTTTCCTTCTGCTGATCGTCTGCTGGTCGACCTGATGCTGCAGCCGTTCCCTCCTCGGTGTCTCCGAACACTTCCGTCCACTCTCGAGAGAAGTCGCCCTCGTCCACCGACATGCTGCCCAGGATCTCGTTCAGTAAGGCCATACTGTCCTTCTCCTCTCCCTCTAATCCTGGATGAGTAAAGAGAGTCCTCATTCATTGAAATGATCAGACAGAATGATCACAAGACTAAAGCAATAATATATATACATGTAATAACAATACAGCAATGTAATTTGTCATCTAGCCACTTAAATTTGTGTCTTATTAACATTTTCCTTAAATTTTTTAATGAATTACTCTGCTTTGCCTTTCTAAATTAATGATTAAGTACCATATGCTTGATATTTCTAAGATAGGGCTTAAATGATTAAATGATTGGTATTTTGATAACCAATTAATTGTTGATGCAAAAAAGGGCAAAAAGTTTCAACTTCTCATCTGTGTTCATATGCTGCTTTTCTTTTTATAGATTAACCAAATAGAAACTTAAGTCATCAGCAGAATATAATAGTTTATCCCTCATATGTACAGTTAATAGTATTTTCATTTACCTTCTTTGGTCTTATCGCTGGTGTTTTCACTTTCGAGTGAGATGAGTCTGTAGACATGACAAACATGAGATCAATTTATAACATTTTACACGCACAGAAAGAAACAGACGTGTTGAAATACTGCGTTTAGGTTCAATCCATCCAGTTTAGTTTCTATAAAAACATTCTCAGTTTTCATTGTTGGCATGCTCGTGTTTGGTCTACCTGCATGAGCAGAGATCAAAACGAGATAACTCACTGATCGTCTGTGGTCTCAGATTTCTGTCCATCTTCTGCCTCTGCTTTAATTTTCTTCTTTCCCTTCTTCTTGGCCATCTTGTCCACGGGGTCTTGCAAGGTCTGAAAGAAAAAACAAGTCTTCGGTTTTCATTTTTGGCCACTTTTTCAGATATAAACCTACTTTGAGAAGTTTTATAGTTTTGGATTTCGGGTCTGTTCAGGGCCGGATGCTCTCTGACCTTAAGTGTGGAGAACTCATAATGCTGACAGCCCTTGAAGCTCTCATGAATGGCTGCCATAGTGTGTGATGTCTTCTCCCAGAAGTGCAAAAGTGTTGTCTGAAAAAGGAGAAAGAGCCAAGGCCACACATTCAGCTGGTTGTGTTGTAAAGTAAACATTCGCGTCAGTTAATGTATTTCTCAAACATCATCTCGCGTGCAGAGTTTCCTCACATGGTCGGATAGTTAAATCTCCTTGCAGTGTCTTTTATTGCTTTGTTCCCATCGTGTTTGTTTGCCTTCTTGGCTTCGCCACATGTTGTAGGGTTGTTGAAAGCGCCCTGTTTAAGTTCAGTGGAGTGTAATGCAAACAGCTGGGATCTGTGGTTTACCTGGTATGTGGTTAAAACGTGAGAGAGGAGGTTGCAGCGACTCGCTCCCAGCAGGTCCACTTTCTGACAGACATCATTCTTCAGTTTGTCAAAGCTTGTTTTGGTGGTGCGCACCTGGGCTTGAACCTGACGTGCAGTAAATAATGATACTAATAAAAATGATGTCTTACCTGCAGATAAGCAACAAGTTTTATCCATCACACATATTTGAACATTGAAAAACAAATTCTCAAGTTCAAGTCTGTGCAAGTGTAAGTTACTCAAGCATATGCAGGAAAAAGAGCCTGGATTCCTAGAAAGATGTAGTTTGAACCAATTGACCTCCATTTGACGGTGTGTTCTGCCCTCTAGTGGCACTTTCTTGTTACAGTTTTCACCCAATAGATGCTGTATTTGTTATCTTGGTTACTGCAACAAAGTTGGGCTCAGAGAATTAATCATTTACTTAGCTGAGGATATTCTGAATATGGTCAAGACATATGAAGATCTTTCTGTCCTTTGGAACCTTATAATGGACCTTTTCCACCGTTTTTTGACATTTTTTCAACATTTACTTAAATTTAAAGCTTGTTTGAGCAGCCAGAATGTTTTATTCTTCTCCCACATGCTGTGCTGGCATGTTTCTGAAATTACTTCTATTTTTATGTATTTATGATCTGAAATAATTCTTTAAATCAGTTGTGGCAACACATTACAAGGCTAACAATAGCCAGCAATTGTTTACAAACAGTGCAAATTAACATTTTTGTCCGTTGAGCAAATTGCCAATGACTTAAAAAATTTTACCAGTCGCTCAGAGGATTATTGTTGTTTATTTTTGGCTGTGTGAAGCAAATCTACCCAACACTTGCACACATTACCAACTGGTGTAAATTTATGCCTTGAGTACAAATAAAGTGCTTTGAAATAACCAGTTTACATTCATTTAGACACACAAGATATTGATAACAGGAAAAGTACGTAAATAATGAAGTTGTGTATTTATTCGTCTACTGGAACTGAAGGAACTTAATGTAATATAGTGATCACTTATGTTATTATTTACACCTGTGCTTTCTGCTGTAACGTAACAAAATTTTTGTGTGTGTGTGATGGACAAACCTTGCGGAATTTCTCCATCTGTTTGTGTGTGTCTGGATCCAGTTCCTGAGATACATCCTTCATCCACAGCAGCGCTCCGCGGTATTCGGTCCTGGACTGCTCCATCCGATTCACCGTCAGCCACGTGTCCGAGATCGCTCGATAGCGAAACGTTTCGACCTCCTGGTACAAACGGCACAGAGGGTTCCTCAGAGCCAATCTGTAGGAGGCAGTGTTTGGTATTAATGCTGCATGTAACAAGTTTGACTTGAGTAATGTCTAAAACTAAGGTTGAAAATGCTTTACAAACCCAAACAGATCAAGAGCTTGTAGAGGTCTGGCGAAAGCAGATAGAATATTCAAAGACCCATGAAAGAATCATTCTGTTGAACTTTCTCAGTGAAGAAACAAATCAAACACTAAACAAAATATAAAAAGTGAATACTTAATCTTAATTTATAGAAACACTAGAAGAAACTAACTCACTAGTAGGACATAAAAGCCACCAGTGCACTGGAAAATAGCCGTATTTTCTTAACTCATAATTGTTTAAAGTAATTTACAAGTAAGTTAAGGATAAAACAATCATTTTAATATATAGTTATCATAACATAATACTTAATTTAAGCATTTAACTTTTTAAATATTGTTTGGATGCTTAAATAAGGATGTGGCATTGGTCTGTATGTTGTTGTTGTTGTTGTTGTTGTTGTTGTTGTTGTTGTTGCCCACCTCTGTTGGGAGGAGAAGCAGAGCGCCTTCCCGGTGGCCTGCATGATCTTTCCAGCCCTGGTTTTATCCTGTGAGCCCTGAGAGCGCAGAAAACGACCCAGCTCGTTCTCCTCCTGGGAAAGAACTGCACAGCAGAGAAGGTCAATGTGGTCTTAAGATTAAATCTCAGACAAACCAGATTTGATTGATTAAAATATAATTAAATGAATAAGACTTTACAATCCAGATGAAGAAAAGCGGAATGAAGCATTTAAAAAAGTTTTTTTTAGGGTTAATATACGCTAACCTATTTATGATTAGCATTAGAGGTCCAGTGTGCAGGATTTAGTGGCATCTTGCAGTGAAGGTGCAGTTTGCACATGACTGAACATTCTCATGTTCACTCTCCTCTTCTAAGCATGGAGTGGAAACTTTGGTGGCTTCAAAACTTGGAAAAAGCGCCCTCTAAAGTCAGTGTTCGTTGTTTGTTCATTATCAACTCTACTTGTAGGTTCCACACCATGGAGCACACTTGGCCAAGCCACACTTGGCTTGACGCTCTCAATAATCCCTTCGTTATCATCCACATCGACAAAAAAAAAATCCACAGGACCGATTGTAAAAGTTTAAACTGTTTACTTAAACAAAACAAGAAAAAGGTGATACAGAAAAGTATCAAAATTGTGCATTAAGCATCCATTATATCCAACAACATTAACAACGAGGTAGCGAGGTCAAAAAGACCGTGTGGCTCCACTCTCACCTTGCCCGACTGAATAATTAAGGTGCACAGCATCTTAAAAACAACAAACTCTTACTTGCTCCCATCCATTTTAAATGATAAACCAATTACAGTATCACACAAATGAACTGAAAATACCCATAAATAGGCCTTTTAGTCCCTTCCAAATCAATTAACTTATGTTACTGTGAATTTTAACTGTATTTAAATTATCTTAAATTATCTATTAGACTATTTTTATTTAGGCTCCTACACTACTGTTCTATTATCTGATCTGGTGAAGACAGAGGAACATCAACTCATGATCACCTGGTGATGAGTTGAATCAGGTGCTGAGGGAAGCCCAGACAGACTTCGACCCAGAAAACTGGGAACATGAACCTGAGCTCTGTCAGGTGATAAGCTAAGAACTTCAGAGGAAACTCAGACCTGCTACTTATGATTTCAGAGCTCCTCATGGTGCCACCCTGTGGACAATATCTGACATAGGATAGGAGAAGTAGCTGGTAAGAACAAAGTCTGGGCTGCATTGATTAGCCTGCTTCCACCATGAAACACATCTGGATAACACAAAGCCAATAGTGCTCTTGAAAATCAGAAAACCAAGACCCTGCAGCTCCTAAACAAAGAATTTACTGGAGCCCTGACTGTGTCAACAGCTTATACTTTTTATTGCTGACAAAGAGTTTCTACTTCCACCAAACGCTGCTGCTCATTCAAACTTACGGCAGATCCTCCTCTGGTACTGCTCGATGACCTTTAGCAGCTCCATGCATGTTCTCTGGATGGAGTGGAAAACCTGCAGAGCAGAAGAAAAATCAGCATAAACAAGAAGTCAAACAACAACAACAAAAAAGCCTGGTGTTTGTTGAAGTTACCCTCAGTTAAGCAGGACTTGGTGATTAGCAAACTGCCTGAGTAATTGTTCCTTTTAAGCTGACAAACCGCAGATATCTGTGGAGGCCTGTAACACTTGGAAGCGATAAAATGCCACATCAAAGCTCTAAAATATGAGCTCAGATCTGGTATTGAGTCATCCAGTGTTTGAAAGGTTTCACCGCTCCTTATTGAGGATGTGGCCTCAATTAAGGTTGGATCTCTCAGCTTTCATAAGGTATCGATTTCAGCCATTAAATTCACTTCACTCCCGAAAAAGGGGGCATAGATGATGGAAGTAAGCGAGGCAGCCTAATGTAAGTAATAAGCCTCAAGCAGATACTGGCACCATGTGAATCAAAAAGCCATTTTAGACACTGCAGAGTCCACCTGAGGGAAAGTATCTCCAGTGGATCTTAATGGTTTCTATGATGTGACCAAGGCTGATCGGTAACTAAACGTGCTGTAAAACTACGAATCCCTTTCACATACCTCCAGTTTAGCGTCCAGATCTGCATCAGACGCCACCACATGTTCGTCCTCTTTCTTCCCGGTGACCTTGATGAGCGTCTGTTTGGTTTTCCAGTACTTCTGCTGGAACTTGTTCACCACAGACGAGTCTTGGCTTTGGATGAAACGGTCCAGATAGTCTCGAGAGTAGCCGCTGTTAAGACAAAGAGGTCGGACCAGTGTTATGACTGCTGTTCTGTCCCGTAATGAACTGGGAAGAAATGGACTGTTTGGTGTTAAAATGAGTGTAAAAGCAGAGATATACTCACAAATTTCCTCCATCCATTTTTCACGAGTACCTGTGGAGGAAGCAGAGCAGCTTGGATGTCATGAAGAATATGTGGAGCTTGAAAACACTTGCAACTCTTTGTTTTGACGTTGTGTGGACCAGATGTTAACGTCGATAACACTGCAAATATTTATTCCGAATTTCTCTGTTTCATTTAAACAATCAAATTTAGCAGTCAGATGATTCTGAAAACTGAAATTTAAAGCTTAAGCTGTAAAAACACAAACATTTTGCTAAATTTTTATCACACATTTGTTTATTGGAAGCAAATTAGAAGCAAACTTTGGATAATTAAGAGGTGGACCTCTTTTTTTTTGACTGTATCACACCAAACTCTTGAGAAAACACGACCTTTGATCAGAGCTGTTTCATAAAGTTCAATCAGTATCACAATAGCAATAAATCGCACAGTATAACACATGAACAAAATGTGTATATAAATCTGTTTAAAGCTCATTCAGACATCAGCTGCAAAGTGTTAAACTGGAACAAAGAAAAAGATCATATTTATATTTTTCTTTGTTTATTTAGAATTTTATGCTTGTGAGTTTGTTTTTTAAAGTTTTATAGAAATATTGTGGTCATTAACGCACCAGACAGAAGCCTTCAAGTGGTAAAAGAAAAACTTGAATTGTGAATCAATATGACCTGCTTGAAGCCATGAATTTTGGCAATAATTTTGTAAAATGTTTGATCACTGCTCCACTGTACAGTTTAATGACAAATAAACTAGGTGTATAAACACCATCAGTGGTGAAAACATCTCAACATCTTGACCTCTTTGGAAATTATGGCCTCAATGACTCAAATGCAGTTTAAATAACAGGTAAAAGTAGCAACACTGTAGTTTTCATTACAAATAAACTTCTGGCTCTTATTTAAGTACAAATCTATGGCAATAAAAATGTACTTTAAAAGTTCTCGTTGTGTAGAAAAGCCCTTTTAGAATTACATACGTAACTGGGACAGCTAATAAAGGAGAGGCTACTTTTACTGTATTTACATACTGCTGGGTGGCTAAACCCTTAAACATATAGGCTACCATAATTAATTAGCTTATTTATAGTATCAGCAATTAAAATCTGCCAAGCAGTCAGATGATTGCATTAAGTTTTCATGGAAATATTGAGGTATATTAGACCTGCAGGTACCTTAAAACTGAAGTCCCATGCCTCCACTGATGCAGGAAGTGACTCACCTTTCTGGCTGCAGCATATGAAGGTGTGATGATTGACCTCTGTGTCTGTTTCTGCTGCAGCTATACAAGCCTCAATAAGGTGCGACTGAGCTCTTATTTGTATTTCTTCCACCCCTCCCAAGCCGCGTTCAAACATTAACCGGAGAACAATAGAGCTGGAAATGTTGACAACGCCTCCACCTGTTCCCCCAGGAAAGTGCATCACCTGCTGTCCATCAGCTGCATAGGATGAAATTAATAAATAATCACCGCATTTTACGTACGGCTCGCGCGTCACGACTCATTGCAATACGATGGGAAATCGTATGATATGAACGCGCCTGACAACAAAGACGAAATACAACGTGATTATTTTACATTTATCCTGGATTAAGTGGCTGCATAGATGTATATTTATGTTACACACTACAACACAACAATACACCCGCTGCACCAGAATAAACACATCGCAGGCTGAGGCTGCCTCTCCCTCCCAGCATCCTTTTCAAATGATCCGCATATAAAAGAGTAAATATCAAAATAAATGCTCGGTATGTTGCTGACGTACCTCACGTTCTTGATGAGATGTAAAATAAAAAGCTCGTTATTTTCCTCCCATCGTCGCGCGGACAGCAGCTCCGGCTCGAGGCCCTGCCGTGCTGTACTGTACACACACACATATACATACACACACACACACATACACGCACAGCTGCTCTTTTACTTCAGCGCATTGTCCGCCTGCACGAGACGCGGCTGACGTCATGCAGCTGCCGCGCGCATCACAAATGTTTGCCTCGTGCCTTTTTACTGTATACAAGCACTAATTGTCTCCAACATAGACGCATGTTTGTGTAATAGACTGGTTTGTTAATTAAAGTCTATACACATATAATAAAAATTAAACATTAAACATTCTAATTTTAGCAAAATTACAAATATATAATCATGCATAACTGGAAAATCTGACGATGAAAATTAAAATGCATGTATTTTAAATACAGTGAACCTTTATTCTACAGGTTTTTTTGTCACTATAGCTGTTAAATCATATAGAGCAATAAAAAAAAATTCCTTTGAAATGTTGTAAAGCGGAAATACAAGTATCATGCAGGGAAAATATTCAACTGAACTTTGATTTTTAAATGCAAAAAAACAAAAGTAAAATACGATTATGCATCCCTGAAAGGATTATTCAGAGTAAAGAAAAGTATAAAACAAATTGTTTTCAAAAAGACAGAATGATTGACAGCTGTTCAGGACACATATTAGTGCTTAAACAATAACCTAATTACTTGAGTACTGGATTATTTGACTGACAGAAACAAAATCAGAGACAATTTTGAAAATTGATAAAACATTTCAGTCATTTTAAAACAAAATTAGTGAAAAATTGCAACATTCTCTCTTATATTTCCTTGAAGATTTGCTCCCTTTGTCTACTTTATATTGTTATACACAGAACATAAGGCGTTTTAAACTTTTGGTCACACAAAACACAGATATTAAAAGTCATCAACTTTGACTCCAGATGGTATTTTCTTTTTAATTTCATGGACTAACACATTAAAAAAGTAATCGATGCATTAATCGATAATGAAAACAATCATCAGTTGCAGCCTCTAGATTAAATTGTGCACATGAAACATCCACCAGTGTTAACTTCAGTGTTTGTCCAAAGGATGGCAGTGTAACATAAAAGAACTGCAGTGCACCTTTTAATAGTCTCCTCTCTGCTGTTTGGGGCCCCCGAGCTTTCATCTGTTGGCTTCAATTTATTTCATCACACTATACTGCAGCTGATCTAATAGCATGTACATTTTGTTGTCACCTAAAGGGAATTTCTTGTCATGCTTCAAAATTGATGTACCTGTTTGCAGCCTCGGACAGTATTTGTGCTGCACGGTCACACAGAGTGTGTGTGTGTGTGTGTGTGTGAGCAGCATACAGCTGCAGACAATTTTACAGATCAGCACACTGACGTACATTCAAACAGTAGATTGTGGATTTACTATATTTGGAGAGAGTTGTTTTATGTCGAGCTCTGCAGACGTTAATTTGATTATCGCCAAAGGAACGTTGGATCCTTTGATCCTTGAACACCCCGAGGTCACTTTCTGCACAATAAAGCTGGATTTCATCCTCTATGCAATATGGAAACAAGCATATTGTGTTTATTAGGTTAGTTTGCATCTTTAGTGTCATGATGCCATCAGATTTGCTCGGAGGAAGTTCTCCATCGTTCCTCGGCGTCCTTCCAAACCCTGACCTCTGACTTCATCTCAAGGCTTTTTGATATGAGCAGATAGAAAGACGCATCTCTTTAAGACAGGATGTAATCTCCATAAAGACTGGTGTCCTTCACCCCATCTGATCCTCCCCTCCTGCACTTACCCCCCTTATCTCCAGGTCCAAGATGGTATCAAGGCAATTTCGCTTAAATAAGACCAGGAAACAATCAGGGCCTTAAGTTAAGTGATGCTGTTGTTGGGGGGGGCGGTTTAATTTAATTTAATTTAATCAGGATGGAGTCTGAGAAATTCCTTGCTGATACCGATCAGGGACGAATGTCAGTGTCGTTTTTCTTTGACATTTCCTTGCGTAATGTGCTTCGTTTGTGTGATTTTCTTTGTAAATACGAGCCTCTTCTTTTATTTTCAGTGTCATCAACTGTACGCCAAAAACAGCCAACACAGTGGGTCCCATTTTCTGGGACACACAGTCTAAACCAGACTTGAGCATGCCCTCATTATGAGGGTTTGCAACCCCCCGAGAGTGCCCGACCTGACCCCAAAAATTGCTCAATTGACTTTTTCCATCCGCAGTTATGTGTGGTGATGGGGAACCATGACATTTACATTCGCACCACTCCAATATGATCCCTTGCTCGGCGCTAGTTTTTCGACACAGACTATAGCTCAAAACAGGTCACAGGATCAAAAGTGTCTCTCGCCCCGAGGAGCCACTGAGTCGATCGTTTCCATTTCTGCACCAAATGGTGTTTTCTCTCTCTCTCTCTCTCACCAGTAACTTGCTGGAACACATTTAGATCCTGAGTAGAACTCCTCAGTGCCCACTCATCACTCTGCGTGGTGTTTGAAGATTACTACGCTCAGAGACATCCTCACTGGGCATCCAGGCAGCTTAGAGGCCAAAATCCATAATCCCTTACCCTTCATGGGAATTCTCCATGCACTTTAACATGCTGAAATACAGCCCCGCTGCAGCAGCCACTCACGGTCGAGGAACTACTGCAGCCGGAGGCCGAGATAGATGGATGACATGTCTCAATGAATGTGGGAGAAGTGGAGGAAGTTAGATTTAAAAATAAGTTATATACTGCAGATAGTTTCTGCCCAGAAATCCAATCCTAAAGGATGTTTCTTGTGAGCTTTTTTTATTTCTGATGTATGCACACTTCTTCAGTCTGTCCACATGCACTAGTAACTATTTTATGTATCCAATAACAGCCCAAAGGACATTATTTACTGGAAATATAGATACTTTAGTGCCGCACAACCACCTCTACGAGTCGTTTCAATAAAGTATTTCCTTTGAGGCTTTAGTGCCTTATTAAAAAGCGTAAATAAGTTTAGTTTCTTGTTTTAGTGGTCTGCATGAACAAGTAATATGTAAAGTTCAGCTGTTGCAGCTGAAGGACCTCTGGGGTTTCATTTTTCCTCCTCGAGGCTACACTCTACCGCTTTTTCAGTCTGCTCTGCTAAAACCATGTAATAGCTTTGGGAGTTTGTCTTGCAGCAAACAAGAATAATAAAAGTAATCTCATATTCACGTTTGGTATTTTCTCATTATGAAAGTGCTTTTTGAGCGTATATCCCTTTTAATTTTTTAATTTTTTTTCCCTAAGAGGTAGACGGAGAGAAAAGGTCAGAGCAGGTTTTAGTCAAACATCAGGCAGCAGGGTCACATAATGAACCAGTGGTTTCTCACTCTGCACCATCTGTGCGAATGTTTTTAGATCGCCATCATGTGCAGGTGCTTTTTTTTAAAAAATCTTCTTTCCAGCTTTTTAATCAACATCTCCGTCATTCAGACAACATATGTTTTGCAGTAACATGTTGGGATCTAACTTGGGACAAAATGTCAGCGTGAACGCCCTTGGTCAGCGAGGAGCTGGCTGGACTGCTACCCAGCACTACCGGCCTAACCTGTATCAGAGCGATGCAGCCCCGTCTCCCTGCTGTTTGGCATGCTCCGTGGCACCGAGCGCTGAGGGCAGAGCGTGTCACCGAGCTGGCACCGGCCTGAACTCGTTCAAGGTTACTCTTTGATTTAATGGTGATGCATTTTTTAAAACCGCATCATCCCTCTCTCTCTTGCCACCGCACCTAGTCCATCTCTGTCACAAACACTGGCTGTGCGTCTCACCTTTAGCAGTGGAAGCACCAGGAGAGGTTGTTTAAGATATAAATCATTGGCAAACGAAGTACCGGGCTCCGGTGCAAGCTGGCCCTGATTGTTTTACCTGCCGGCCTGTTTTAAAGGCAGGATGGCGAAGGAAAGCTGCACTATATATTTAGACCATGACATGAGAAAATGGTCCACTCATCATGTCGACAGCTCTTTGTGTGGGTGCTAACAATTAATACTGACTTCAAAAGCCCTGATGTTTTGATGCATAACCAGGTGGTGTGGTAAAAACACACCTCAGTGATTTTTCTTTGCCCCTTTGAAGATGTAAATGATGGAGAAAAGTATCAGTGTGTTGTTTATTGTGTCTTTGTCTTGTATAAATAGCATCACCTAGCTTTATGCTCCGGATGATGTTTCTGACAAGGTGATTTTCAGTAATCATCAGCTCTCCCTGCAGTTGTTTCAGTGAACATTCACTGACAGCAGTGTGTATCGTAAAAATAGATTTTTCAACCAGTTGCTCTTCTTCTCTGAGGTGTTGCTGCTCGTGAACGAGCCTAATTGTCAGAGGTCGGCATCTGGCATCATCATGGTCGCCTCAGATATATTCAGCTGATCAGACAATGTCTAACTTTTTTTTCTTGTCTTACCTGAAATTAAATCCGAGCTGTTCAGGCACGAGAACATCAGTCTTTGTGTTGTGTGGCAGCCTGTTATGGATGGAGATGAGGATTTCTGATAAAGTGATGAATCGGAGGATAGAAACGGGTCACATTCATGAGCCATGTAATCCTCTTATATCTCATGTCTTTTCGGAAGGCACACGCATCTTTGTTATCGATACTTGTGTGTCTGGTTTTAAAAAGCAGCCTCTCACAAGAACCGAAAGGCTGCGTATTTTTCCCTCGAGACTAATGAGGAACCTGATGAGCAGAAATGAGTTTTAACAAGTTCGAGTTAAGATACCAAGGGACACTGATGTTCTGCTTCAATGATTTTTTTGGGGGGAAACCAACACTCTGATCAGCTGCATCATATTAAGAACATATATTTATTTATTTGTTGAAATTTTGAAATTTGTCATAGTGGGTGTACGATGCAAACAAGAAGGTTTTATGGGAATTGCTCACATCAGCTGCTTTTTCTTCCACAGTTCTTCCCTTTTGTCTTGTAAAGCTAATAATTAAGCAATAGCTTATGACAGGCCATGAACTTCAGATTGCATAACATATCACAGCCTGAGCTATTGCTTTTATAAAACTGTTACCGGTTAATATCAACCGGGAACTTAATTCATTCATTAGTCATTGTTCTTAAAAAGAAATTGGTCCTCCTGACAGCCTGCACATAGTGATGTGGTTGCCATGCAACCTGCTAGCTTAGAGACGTAACTTAGCCTGCAGCCCTGTTAGCTTAAGCTAGCCTAGCCTACCAGTTACATCTGGAGTCAGTGTGACCTTATAACCTGTGTTATCAATTAATCAATAGGCTTATTTGCCACATTTAATCACATAAGGTACAAGAGCTGGTCTCCAGTACGGCACTGTCCCTCCTGCTGAACGTGAACCAGTCAGATATTTAATTTCAGCTATCTGATTTATAAAATAACATCCAAACTTTTCAATTATAATTTTCATTTTCATTTATAAAGTATAAATTCAACAGCAAATTCAACCTGGAAGCTGATCTCTAAAGGATAATCATTAGGTAAAGTTTTAGGGTAAAGCTCATAGCTCTTCCCTATAATCTTTTGCCATATCCATAAAAGTTTTAGTACAAAAAGTTACTTTAAATTATGGAATTTAAAGCGTTTTCCCTCAAATTTTCCCATAAAGTTAAGAATAGATCCTGGTTAAGGCAAGTTATTCATCTTAACCCTAAGGTTAAAATTAAAGAGCAAGAAAAACTCTAGAGAGGTTCAAGAGTTTCTTCAGCAGCTCTTCAGTTTTAGTCTTTGTCAGAGTCCTTAAGTTTATCATCACAATAACCATGTGGAGGCGGTTGTGCATAAGATTATTTTGACTGCATCACTATGAGTCATCTGGTTCACAAAGTGTTGTCATACCTACTGTAAACTTCTTAAATGTTTCCCTTGAAAAAAAACTCCCTTATTACAATAAACTTAAACTACTCCATATACTAAATGTTTTTAAACAATAAAAACAAATGAAAAAGACAAAAAAAACATGATTCAGCCAACTAACGAACCTGAAGAGCATTGAAAACAAACATTAAAGACAAAAGCAATAATGAAAACTAATGAAATATGCACAAACTATAACATCTTCATAATTTCTAAAAAGCAACTATTTTTGTTTTATTTTTTCTCTGTTCATCAACCAGTCACAACTTTTAAAGGAGCAGCAGGGTCAAACACACCTTCTCATTAAAGTGACCATGTCTGAGTTGCTTTAAGAAAATAATGACTCCTTTCTTGAATTTTCAGGTTAAGTCATCAGCTCTCAGACAGTTTTCTCAGAATGTTTGTTAATGCTGCACCTGATTTATAAAATGCCGGAGGTAATTTTTTTATTTTAATTAGCAATTAAACTTCTAATTTGTTTTCATTATTATTTGATTCACCATTTTTTCTGTAAAGGGTCATAAAATATATAAAAATGCTCATCACTGTTTCCCATAGCCCCTGGTGACATATTCAAATTGCTTGTTTTAATGCAAAAACAGACCATAATTCAAAATTATTCATTTTACATTAATAGAAACAGTAAAAGACCGAAAGCTTTGACATTTAAAAAAGGCAATTTGTTTCTTTTTTGGGCACTTTTCCCCTATTGCATATCCATTTGTCTATCTTTGTCTTTATTTCAGTTGAGGGTCTATGGATGCACTAATGGTGGATTATAATGCCTTGCAGAGTAAATATGTGAATTTTTGGACTGTAAATAACAGTTATAATAAATGACTCAACTTGACCAAAGTCAAACGAGAAATTGCGCACCATAATGTCTGTTTTTTTGGTTTTAGTTTTTATTTATTTAATGGAATAACAGTCACTCTGTCAAAGGAAGCTATTTCAGTTTGTCACCTTGGGCTTTAAGCAATTTAAAAGGGGCAGTTTTTACATTTTTTCTGATGTTTTGTACTTAGACTGTTGGATAAACTTAATTATTACCTCAAAAACATATGAGATTAATTGAAAATTAAAAATAGTCGTTCATTGCATCTTTGTAAATAGCCTTAATGATCAACTGATTATCATAATCTTTGTCTTTTAGTCTAATCAAGGTTGTTTCAGATTTTGATTGATTTATTGTTAAAAAATAAAAGTATAGTTATTAAAATTACTGAGTTAATAGATTGAGCACTTGTGTCAGATAAAATACTGTATATGTGCGCAGAAAACCACTGAGAAACCAATTAAACCAAAGAAAGAAGGTTTTTTAATTGATACATGAAGACAATAAGAGCTTTTTACCCAAAAAATGTCATGAATGTATTTTATTTGAGTCCAATACGACAATTATACCACTATATTCCAAAAAAAAACCAAAAAAAAACGCAAACACTGGATCAAAACAACCAAATTTATTAAGTTTAACTGGTCACCAAGTTAAGCCAGTCTTATGTCTGAAGTGTAGGGACCGTTACTGCTGTTTAGCGTCTAAATACAAAAAAGAGATTAAACAAGATGCAGCATCTCAAACTGTTACACTCTTCAATATTTCTTGCATTTTTCAGATTCTCTTACATCAGCAATCTGATGCTTATTTTTCTGTTACATTTGCTGTAATTTGATACGAATGTTTGAGTGTCAAACCCCCACGGCCTGTTAAAAAAAGGGGGGAGCTTTAGCAGCCTGATAGAAAGTGAAAACGGCTCTCGCCTTCACATTATGTGGCAAAGAGTGGAGACTTCTGGTGTTGAAAGCAGCCGAGACATCCAGCTGACAGTTATTTGAAAGCGGCCTAATTTTCGTTGGGATTCATCATGAGCTGAGTAGCATTAGATCATAGATGTGCAAACAGCAAAATGGGAGAATTAGACAGTCATCGCCGTCGGCCATTATCCATTGTAGTAGGAATTGACAGTCTTACCATGCTAACATCCATTAGAGCAATTAGCTGCGCCACACAGGTGCCCTGCATTTCCGTCTGTGAAACCTTTTGTTAAAAGCCTTCAAATATTCTTAATTTCCACACCCTTCCAAAGAGAAATCTGTACACCAAATGTAATATAAGCAGCGGGACGGAATTAAATAGAGCGTAAACTTAATTTCATGTTGCCACAATTCATTCGATTCATATGGGCTTAATAGTATTGTTCATTTTCCTGCATATTTAGGGGTGAAGTGTTCGTACCTGGTTATGTCTGGGGGGCATTAAGTCTGACTAATGAAATGACTCTATCCTCTGTGGCGTTTTAATCTATTCACTGTGAAAGTAATTGACAAGCCCACAGTATGTGCATTAGGATAGCTCCGGCACCAAAGGACAGCTGTCACTAAAGCAATTAAAATGACAAAGGTTAATTAATTCTCTCCAGTTTTTACCTGATATGAGACGTTCACAATGAGTGAGTTTTCATTTCCGGAGGAGTAATAGTGTTTTGAGGAGAGTAATTTATTTGTGATTTAAAAAAAAAAACAAAAAAAAACAAAACCAAACACCAGCTTTTGTCTGATAGAGTCTTTAATATGTCAATACGTCACACAAAACTGTGCCCCAGGACAGCTTCAGTCCCAGATTTGAAATGAATTCTGCAGCAGGACATGGTATGAAATGACAACTAGTTGTTTTTTTTCTTTTTTTTTTAAGTAAGATACCTACTTTATCTCCTGTAGCAGCAAACAAACAAAATGTGATTTGTTTTTAAATGAGGCTCGCGAGGATGTTTTACACTTGCACGTTTCGTCCGTAGAAACGTCCGTAGAAACGTCCGTAGAAACATCCGTAAGAGGCGGGGGGAAAAAACAACAAAAAAACGAGGCTCTACATTTTTTTTTTTTTTTTATCATAGTTGTGGGGGTCAAGCGGAAGAAAAAACCAAGACACAAATAATTACTATGCCAACCAACTCTGACACCATGAGAGCAGAACCCAAGAACTTTCTAATCCACCTAAATGTCAAAGCAACGTTCGCAGCCCTCCCTCCGTGTGAATCTCCACAGGCTGCCAAAAGGCCAGTGGTTAGTCATCTGTTTACTCCTGCAGCTGCTGGGTGTCATTGGGACTCTGAAGGAGAAATCCCATGATTCTCTCTGCCATTTCTGACAGCTCCCGCCCAGACCACATTAATCAGGGATTGTGGGCGAGCTAGGGGAAAGACGGCAGGCATGGATGGCTCCGGCCCAGGACAACTGAACCGAGGGAGGAGATCTGGGCCTGGAGATAACTTAGACGTCCAAACACTGCCGGGTTGTAATGCTGCCGCTTTCATTCATAGGCATTGAGCTCGTTAAATGGACAGTTTCTCTGGGGGGACGGCTAGTTTTTCTTGTTGCCGGGTAAAATGGTGCTTTGAAATGAGCATAATTCAAGAATCATTGGCTCTAAAGAGGAGTTAAATGAATCCAACCACTCCCACTTGTGCAAATTAGTCTCCAAGACAGAGATTAGCTGCTGAATTTCGGTTATTAGATATGTGAGATCGGTTTGAGTTTAATTTCTGAAAAGCCATATTTCCTGCATTTTAATTATCAAACTCTACTGTCTACATCCCCTCTGTTTAATCATTTCATTGACTTCCGCTGAAGATACAGTCAGTGATCTGAAAGTTAACAAAAGATTAGCCTGAGTGCTAGAAGCCAAAACATAAAACTGGAACTTGCTGTCACTTCCAAAATGATTGACGGATGTTTTAATAAAAGGACTAATACTAGACTTAATAACTAAGTTATTCATATTTCCAAGTACTACAGATTTTAATCAGTAATGCTTTTAAATACAGAGGTAAAACAGTCCAATATTTGCAATTATTATAAGATTTGAAAACAAAAAAATGCAGCTTTTTGATCTTTTGTCAACTCTTTAACCTCAACAAAATAGATTTTTTGGCAACAAGCTGTCATAAAGCTCACATGGCTGACATGATAGATTCTTATTTACACTTCCAGGAGACATGGAGGGTAGTTAGTATTCATTTGCAGCCTTGTTTTTGGCCACCTGGCAAGTAGAAGTCTGATATTCATGCTTGTTTACTTTCTACAAACTCCTGGGGGAAACATCTGGCTCTCGAGCTGCTAAAGTTCACCAATATGTTCATCAGCTAGTCGCTAACTGTGGCTGTCGGCTGTTTGGTGGTCGGCGGCAGCAGCGTGCAGTGGATTTATCAGAGCTTTTTTGGTATAAAAAGCTGCCTGCTGCTTCTGCTGCTGGAAACACTTCTGATGAGAGCGAATAAAACAGAAAAGTTGAGGGCTATAAACCCAAAACGATGCCCTTTACGATGCCCTTTGCATTACAATATTGATTAACACAGCTTTAAGTCATATTTGTAAATACATATGAAACACATATTGTCCTTTTTTAAACAGTACATGAGATGATATGTTGCATTTACCCTCAGACGACATCCGTGTGGGAACAGATCCATCTCTCTGCAGCTCTCACACCAAACACTTTTGTGCCAGACTGTTTACACTTGTAAGATTATGTGCATAATGAGGCTGCATTGTCTCTGCAAAGTGCTGCTTTAATTCTTTGAAGCTGAACAAACTGTGCCTGGCACATTTGGGTAAGGGTGGAGGGATATCAAAGTCACTTTATTGAGATGAAAGAACTGGCCCAAACAGCAATCGGAGACATTAGTCATTCCTTCTTCTCGGTGACAGAAACATGCTCTCAATTTACGAGTCAGGTGCTTCCAGTGATTTCTGCCAGCCTTGTTCCTCCACATCATAAATTCCTCTTTATGCTCACTCATCCCACAGGCAGACCCCCATTCTTTGGCCTGCCTTGTCAGAAAATACACCCCATGTTGGCACATTGGATGCCGTCCAGGCAGCCATTAGCAGTTACTGTGTTGCGTATACCATGGCGTGCACTATGAAAGAGCACCGAATTTAAATAGACAGCAGTGATTGCGCCCCTAGGTGCACATTTGTGTTTTTTTTTTACAGGTTTTCTATCGGCACTTTAATTCATTCTTTCTATGGTGTTGACTCTGCAGAGCTCCCACTTACACTGTGTTCATTTCCTCTAAATGCTTCACGTGGAGCCACTGGCTCCCAATTTATGTAATGAAGGTTTAATAGCCAATTGGAACATCCAATATCATTAACAGCCAGTGTAAGTCTCATCCAGATTTTTTTTTTTTTTTTTTTTTTGTGATAACCAGAGGTGCAAACGTTTGATAGGTGGAATGTGAGATTAGCACCTGCTGTTTAAAGTATGTCCTGTCTCCTCTGGAGCAAGAAAAAAAAACACATTTTAACACATCTCACATTTTAACAGGATTGGTTTTTTTTTTCTATTTCTGCCTTTTGTTAGATGAACTTTTTTTTTCTTTTTTTAGGAAATCATCCCTGTGCATCACTTCAATATCTTCCTCCCCTGCTTGTTCTAATATCTATTTTTTAAAATGATTAATTTAGCGTGTACAGTCAGATATTTTTGGATGCACTGTGGCTCTGACACGTCTTTCCACAGGCTGCTTGTCATGTTTGTGATGCAGGAGTTGGAATATATTATACTGGACTTGTTAAGTCATAAAAGTAAGAGCAATGTCTAAATGTCTAATATGGAAATGCAGGACTGAGGAAACAGCAGAATTAGAGCACAATTATGTTTGATTTTTTTTTAAGGTGCAGAGCAGAAAATGATCTTCTGTATTTCTGTCATCTTGTGTATCTTCTGAAACTTTTTATTTATTTATTGCAACATTTACTTGCTTATGTTTGATCTGATGGCAGCCCTCCACTGGTGTCATTTGCTGAGAGCTATCCGTGGCCTTAAAACTGCTAACACATAACACAGAATTGAAACAGTACTTTTTTTTTTTCCTCCTTTTCTCTCAGTATTTGATGATGATTATTTCTGACAGCTGCAATAACATAATAATATAGATGGACGTTATTCAGTTGTTTACCACATTCGGTTCATGCACAGACATGGACGAGATTCCAACGACAATATCAGAGAGGTATATTCACTCTAACAATCACACTGCAGAAAACAACACCACTCAAAATATGTTTACTTTTTCCATTATGCCCTCTAATGCATACTGACAGATTCTTCTTATTTGCATTGACATTTACGTGTTTGCGATGATTACCAGTGACTGATTGGAAAAGACAGAAAGCATGATTGGGAAGGAAATACACTATCAACATAAACAACTAAATTAGCAGGAGGAAACATTAATAAAACTGTTTTTCTGGTTTTTGTGTGGAATTCACAATATTTACATAAATACAATCAGCCTACTTTTACATTTGGCTTGACAATTTCCTTTCAATGTAAGCAGCTATGCATATAATATGAGTATTGCAAGCCTATAAATGCCTCCCTAAATGCTCTCATAATGACCTCGAGGTGGGTCTGTTCATTGGAGCGATATCAGTCTTGCGACAAGGATATGTTAGCTGTGTTAATGCCTGTTAACATCTCAAGTTTGAAGTGTTCCGTCTCCGTTTTCCATTCAGATCACTTGACACCACTCAGGACCCTGAAGCTTGTCTCTGCCCTTTGTTTTTCCCCCCTTCTTCTGGTCATGTGATCACCCGGTGGGGAGGTAAGGGGTGTCACTGTGGTAGTTGTAATCTGGACACACCTTCTGCACCAGCTTGTAGTCGGTGCTGTAGAAGGTGATGAAGATGCAGATGACTTTAAAGGGCTTGGAGCACAGCCAGGACACGTGGCTCTGGGTCTGCTCCTGCGGGCAGCTCTGCGAGGGGTCGTGGGCACACAGTGAGTTCCTGGTGCCCTTCTCCACCTTCTCGTACTCCACCCTGCAGTTGAACAGCTTGGTGTCCTTGGTCTCCAGAGCCGTCTGCTGCTGCTGCTGCTGGTGGTGATGGTGCTGGTACTGCTGGTGCTGCTGGTGGACCTGGAACTCCACAGCTTTCGTCGGTGGAACGAGTCCCACGGACACGTTGCCCTGACCGGTGGAGTTGTGGCGGAAGTAGACGCTGAATGTCCCGTTGCCGTGATCGACGATTTTACCAGTGATGAGAAGGTTGAGCTTCACTGTCTTGATGTTGGAGTGGAAGTCGCCCCAACCGAACATCTTCTTGAACTTGCCTGTTTTGACGATGGGCCTCCTTTTTGTCCTGGATCGAGGATCGCGGGGGGCTGAGGTGTTGTAAAGCCAGTTCCACTGCTCCCGTTTGGAGAACGAATCTGCGTCGTCGAAGCTCAGATCCAGAGAGGTGAAGTTCTCTTTGCCGTAGAGGGTCTGTGACAGCAGACGGCTGATGGAAAAGGCCTTGCTGCTCTCAGTCCAGTAGGTCTTCACTTTGGGTTTTGAGCTCTCTCTCAAGTCCGAATTACCTGAAGTTGGTGAATCTGCACTGGAAGCCTGGAAAAACAAGCAAAAACCACCATTACTGAAAATATTTGAACATCAAAACACTGAGATGGCTCATAGTTTCAACGAGGATGCACAACATTTCCTTTAATTTAAAAAAATTGGGAAATTTGTTTTTATCAGCCACTTAGGGTTGAGCATCAAGTTCTTAATATTAGAGCTTTGTACATAAACAAAACGTGCAAAGTCAACCAAGAAAAAAACCTTAAAATTAGTAAGTGGATAAACATCGTGCTTGTCTGACTTTCATGTAAAAGAGGATGTATCTTGTAGCAGTCCAACAATTAAAGTTGCTGTTTTCTGCTCAGTTTTTGTTAAAAATCATATTAAGATTTGTAAAACTTCATTAGACATTTTTAACCTAGAGAATATGGGTCACTAGAACCACAGGCTTTTCCTAACTTTAACTTAGATAGATACCATAGATGCCATAGATGGATACTGTACAGTAGAGAATTTTAAAAATGTTTTTTAAAACAGGTTTTTGTGTTCAATGTCCATGTTCTGCCTGGCATTAGTGTTGTGTAGACGCATGCATGCTGTGGGCTGCATGGTTAAAATCCGTTGATGTGTTTGATGAAAACCCTGCTAACAAGCAGACAATCAGGAAACAAAACCGATCTTTTCTGCAGCAGTTAGAAAACACCAACAATTTATCCACCGTGCAGCATGTCAGCACCTATAACACTGTTAAACCTGC